>JAYKAV010002806.1:70396-246361 GCA_035582835.1 Phoebastria nigripes
GGCCCGGCCCCGGCCGCCGGCACCGCACCGCAAGGCCTCGAAGCGGCGGGCCCGGCTCCCGGTGTGGCGGCTGGCAGGTGCTGGGGGAGGGCGAGCGGGAGGAGAGGCTCTTGTCGCCTGCCGGGGCGGAGGCGGGCGCACCGGGGGCCGGGGAGGCGCGGGGGCGGCGGGGCCGGTCGCTGCCGGGCCTGATTCGCGCCGCCCGGTGCGGCTGCGGGCGTGTGAGAGGAGAGGGGTGAAGCGAACGGCGCCGCTTCTGCCGCCGCGCGGCCCGGCGCGCCGGGCAGGGTGCGGGCGCTCCGCCGTGCGGGCGCGCCCGGGCTGAAGCGCATCGCCGTCCTCCCGGGGGCTGGTGCGGCCAGCCCTAGCGCTGGAGTGGGCCAGCACCTCGGGTCTGTGGAATAGTACCGGGAGGTCAGTTAGGGCTTGCACGCAGTTAATTGCTCAGGGTGCAGGAGTATGTCTGCGTGGGCGAGCAGTGCGGCGGTAAGGTAGGTAGGGTGGTGGTTTGCAGGGCAGCAGCAAACAAAATGTAAATGCAAAACAAAAGTGGGGGAGAGCTGCTGTCCAGTTTTTACCGGAAATTAGTGCATGCGGGGTTATTAGTGCACTTAAGAAAATAAAATTCGGTAGACTGATAATTTGCTTGCCTATTGATTATGTCTTCACAGCAAATATCCCCATTATCTTGTTTTCCGGAGTTCTGAACATCTAAAAAGTAGCATGCTGACTTCCATTTGTAACTCTGGTGTGGCCTCTTGCACTTTAAAGGAACAGCATGTTCTGCAGAACCTGTTTCTTTGCAGTGCACATAGGCCCCTAAGCTCTTATAAATGAGAAGAAAATAAATGTAAAAAAAAAAAAAAATCACATGCAGATTATGTGTGTTGACATTGTTTGTTCTTAAAACCTTTTTTCACACCTTTTTTTCTAGCATGAATGTTTTAATTTCTTTGCTACCAGACTTATGTAGTACTATGTTATTTTTTGTTTTTTTCTGCTCAGGGATTGTGTATCTATTTGGATTTCTTTTATACTTTTACTTTTCATCTACTTTCATTTAGTAAGTTTTTGGACGGTTTTAATACATCTTGGTCAAGAGCAAAATTCTGTAGTTCTCCCAATGGCATACATTAACATTTTTATCTTGGGCTACAGGAATGTTAAGTTGTTGACAGCTTCAGGTACGAAAGCTGCCTAACCTCTCCAGACGATAGTTTATCGCTTCAGACTACACACAGGCTCTTAGAAATGGTTGGGGTTTTTTTGGCAGTCAACCTTTGGGCAGCCCTCTTTAACTTAATGTGCTGTGTTTCTTTTGATAACGTTGGAGGATAACATGGCTGTGTTGCCAGAGACTTGCATTATCATTTTACCTTAGGCTATTTCTCTAGTACTTCCTGGGTTTGGGTTTTTTTGTTGAAGGTCAGAACACTAATTTACACCCCAGGTGAGGATGCAATTTGAAAAATGTCATGGAAGCCCAAACTAAATTTTTTTTAACTTCTGAAAGTTAAAAGTTTTGGCAAAGAAGATGACTACTGTCTCTTTCTAACATGATTTGCTTCTGGCTGTATTCTTAGTTTGATCTAATTTTATTTAGTGGTTGCTTGTGAGTTGTGTACCTTACCTTTTCTCACTCCGTTTTGGAAGTGTTTTCCATGGTTTTCAGTGTTCTCTTGCAAAAGCAAAGGGGTTTTTTAGATTAAATAATTTGAAACTAAATTCATTTTGACTATGTTTAGTTTCAGGTTTGTTCACAAGAGCATCTTGTTGATGTTGGTGTCTCTGTTGGTCCACAGAAATTTCATTGCATGTTTTATATCTCCATTGTACATGTGGACTAGAAGTACATTGTATATGTTATTTCTTAAATCCATTCATGATGTTCAGTGTTGTGTCTTCCCCTGTGTTGGCTAAGTGGTCGTTACAGACCAGTCATGACAAATTAAAAGGTGATTAAACAAGGTCAGCAATAAATTGCATCTGTCCGTTAACAGTGCTCAATTGCAAAATGGTAGGTATAGTTTGTAGAATGAATATTAGAAGTGCTGCTTAGCACTTAAAGACAGACTTTTGGAATGGTTGTGATAGTAGAGAACAGAAACTCTTAATTTCTGTGATATTGCATCTTGAGCTTAATGAACGCTTATGGACCACGCTTCCAAATTTGCTGTGTGACTGTGCTTTATAATTGCTGGTGCATATAGTCCGATACAGAGAATGTGTAAGTAGTACTGAATAAAACAGACACTCTGCAGATACTGGAAAAAAAAAAGCCCCAAACCAACAACTTTTATTATGAGTTGGGTGATACCTTGTGTAAATTATTATTTAAGTGGCTTGAAAGTTATGTATTTCTGATTGCTGGAGAGTAAAGAATGTGTTGTGTTACAGTGGAATATGTCTATGATATTTCGCTAAGAGGCTATGTACTAAATAGGCCCAAATTTAGCGTAAAGCAACATGAGATGTTAACTTGTAGCACTAAATGCCTTGTGGCTTCTTTAGAAATCTGAGAGCCGAAGCTTGTATCTTTTCATGTGCAGGTGATATAAACCTGTACATGACAGGTTTATAAATCACTGAGTACTGGCAGGAACCACTTGTAGTGCCAGAGTGTCTGAGAGAGCCAGTAATATGCTCATTACTTGGGGAGAAAGCATCACTTCAAAATAGCTGAGTGCTGTTGTGAATCTGCTTCAGAATAGACTTGAAGTAGAAGCATACAGTTCATTTCTGTGGTTATTAATGTGCTCATTCTGGCTTGTGTGATCAGGTTGGAAATAGAGTATAGACCATTAGAAAACGCAAAAATGAAGTTTTTGTATTGGTGAATGTTATTTGATTATGTGTATGGAGGTAAATAGTGGGTTTTTTTCTCTTTAATCAGATCACCCAGAAGACACAATGAGTGTTAAAGCTTTCAAGCTCGTTTCTGCTGTTGAGCGGGAGATGTTAATGGGAGACAAAAATTACATCAACATCGAATGCATTGAGTGTTGCGGAAAGAACCTCTATATTGGAACCAATGACTGCTTTATCTATCACTTTCTGTTGGATGAAAAGGTCTCAACAGCTGGAAAAATAACTTTTGCTGCCACCAAGCAACTGCATAAATACTTGGGCTTGAAGAAGCCTGTGAGCGAGTTGAAAGCAGCCTCTGCCCTCACCAGGCTTCTTGTGCTTTGCGACAACACAATAACACTAGTTAACATGATGAACTTGGAACCTGTCCCCACTGGTGCTAGAATCAAAGGAGCTGTGACATTCGCATTAAATGAAAACCCTGTGAGTGGGGATCCTTTCTGTGTCGAAGTCTGCATTATCTCGGTCAAGCGGCGGACCATTCAAATGTTCATGGTGTTTGAAGACAGAGTCCAGATAGTGAAGGAAGTGTTTACTCCAGAGCAACCCTGTGCTGTGGCTGTAGATGGTTATTACTTATGTCTTGCACTTACTACACAGTATATCATTTTGAATTATAATACTGGCGTCTCCCAGGATCTATTTCCTTATTGCAGTGATGAGAAACGGCCAATTGTGAAAAGGATAGGCAGACAAGAGTTTCTGTTGGCTGGCCCCGGAGGCCTAGGTGAGAATAAGGATTGTAATTTTTTTGCAATTTTTTTAACTTCTCTCTCTTAATTTCTCTCAATTTGGGAAGCAAAGCTTAACTAACTAAGTGTTGTGCACAATAATGATAACGTTCTTCACAGGGCCATACTGGAATGTTGAGATAAAAGGTAGATGGTAAATTTTTGGTACTAAGTATTATTATAACTCTCCTGCTTTTTTTTAATGCACAAAAATCTGATTATTTGTATTTTAATCGTGTCCGTAGAAAGCTTCATTTCTATGTAGAAAGCTAACAGTAGTAGTATCTTGCAGCCCAGAGTAAAAAAATCRGGTGGTACCAAGTGAAACTTCAGAGGCTGATAGCCTCTCTGGAGTGACTAGCCAGACTGGGTTTGAGGAGCCCCATGTTGCTATAAAATTGTTAAATTAGTGTAGATGAGTTAATTTTTTCTTCAGTTGCTACTCAGAGGAGTTCATACGAAGTCCATTTTATAGATTGTAACAGATTCACAAATAGATAATGTTGTACTACAGTGCTAGTGAGAAATGTTAGTGGAAGTAAACTGTATCCTAACTCCTGTGGAAGTAAACTGTCCTAACTGTAGATGTTGTCAGATACTACCCAGTTTTTATGCTCCCACTTGCTTAATTTTTTTAATAGTATTTTTCAGCTCTATATTACAGAAAGTGATAATTTAAGTATTGCAAAACCAAAATTAGATCATGTGAAATAATGCTCTTGTCTAATAGACAGATGATTGTATGGACTACTGCTGCTGTAATCTGTCTAAATCAACAATATGCTGTGAGGTCAGTAATCTTGAGCTTTTCTTGGAAAAGCTGCAATATCCCAGAGCTGACAGACCACAGGCAGAATGCTTTCATGCTGTTTGCCATATGACTCTCTATTTAGGAGATGCAGTTTATATATCTTCTCTGACACATTAGGAATAGCATGACACACAGATCACAACTATTTAGGTCTTTAATTCAGGGATCTGCATGGGTTTTGGTGTTTTAATATAAATTCCAAAGAAAAGCAAGAGTGCAATCAGTTGTTTATATTGAAGTTTTGTCTTGTGACCTGGATGTGAGATGTACATCAACTCACCAGTTTTTCTTGAAAGAAGTAGAGACTCATTAGAATATCAGTTTATGCAAACCAAAGATGTTCCAAGATGAACTTGTCTTTTCAGATGTAGGGCTTTTCTAAGTCATCTTGGTTGCCCACTTCTTTTTAGAACTATTAGTTAATTGAAATGTGGACGCGTATTTGTGGACATTAACCATTTTAGTAGTGCTATGAAAGTTAAAATTTGTGAATTGACTTGTCTGAAAGTATTCCCTTTTGACATGTTTCTAAGGAGATCTCATTCTTTCTTTATCTTTTTAGGAATGTCAAACCAGATTCTGTTCAACTGGTTCATTTCTTTTTTGATTTAAGAAGAATAGATACACTTTCAAAAGCATAATTATATTTAGTCATAAAGCAGAATTTTATTTAGTCCTACTTTTGCTTTTATCTGGTGTCCTGGAAGAGAGCTATACAGTAAGACCTTTACTCATAAAATCCAACATCCTTGTGTAAGTAGGTTGTCCTAGCGTTAAAATATCAGATATGTGATATCTTAAGCAAATGCATTTCTGCAGCTCTAAACGTGCTATAAACTTCCCTTTTTCCCCATAATACAGGCAAAGTCTACTTTGTACTAGCTCAGAAACCTTACAAAGACTGCTTGCTATGGATTGTATAGTTTTTCGTTGCCTAATTCAGCTTGTGGGGTTTTTTTTTAATCATCTGTTCTCTATTCCCTCCCCACTGTTATTTTGATTGGTATTATCCATCTTGCTGTTCTTCCTTGGTAAAATTCTTAGTGTCTTTAACACTTGTCTCTTTGAAGCTGTGAAGATGGTTGAGCACCTTTATAATATATAAGCATTGTATATCTTGGCATTTGAGGTAGGCCTCTGCTGTAAAGTGAATGGACTTGAAAAGGCTTGATGTAAATCTTCAATTCTAATTTTGGTTTGCTTTTTTATGTCTTACCGGTTAAGACGTGTTCGTTTGGCACTTGGTAGAGCATCTATGCTAAATTCAGCCTCTTTTACTGAGGTGGATGTATTCTGCATTAATATATTTGGCTTTATAGTATTTGAAGTGACATTTATCTAGATTAATTTGCTTTTGAGTTAAGACTGGAATTTAGAATGACAGAAAGCAGCTGCTTAAAATGGTAATCATAAAGTAAAACATCTTTGAGTTTCTTGGGTATGTAACCTTATTCCTTACCCTGGACTCTTTGCATTTAAAACTGGTTGTTAGAATTGTTCATAGTTGATCCATACACTTAGCTGTTCGGTACTTTGTTGGCTCTACTTGCAGTTAGTATATAGCTCATCCTTTCAAAGGGAGGAGGAACTTCATTTTTGATGCATCTTCATTCTGTCCAGTAATTAGTTCATTCAGAATTGAAAATCAATTCTTTCTGATTATGTATGAAACTATGCTTACCAAAATTCAGTTTTTCATTTTGTGAAGCTCTTGTTGCATGTTTCTAATCAGATTTCCTGCCATACAGAGGCTTTAAGTTTTTAAAATTTCAGCAAACAGTTCTTGCATATTGGCACAGGGCACGCTTCCTAGCACCAGCTGGAGCAACAACCCCAAAACATAAAAGGCCTCGATTCAGACCGAGCTCCCAAGGGAGGGTGCAGCGCTTTGGGTCTTGAGCTGAAGGAAGCGCCTGGTGCCCCTTGCTGAGGCTGGGGCAGGGGGAGATTTTGTCCTTGCCTGCAGGAGATGTGTGCTTGGTTGAGGATTTGTGTTGCCATGTAAAGGAGATGCAGGAGGAGGTCAGCAGAGTGCATGGCATCAGAGATGACAAAAAGGAAATTGAATCTTCTCCAGGACGCAGGCCTGAGCCTGAACCTCCAACTATACTGAGGGAAGGGCAGGTTGAGTCGCGGCTTGTTCTGTGATGGCAAAGGCTGGAAACCTGTGAGTTCTTGTAAAAGGAAGAACTCTCCTTCTCTGCCTGCAGATCTGCATCTGTAGAATATGTTCAGCACTCTGGTAGCAGATGAGAAGCAGGAAGCTCTGTCCAACAAATCATCTGAGCCTGTACAACGCAGTAGCACCAAGAGGAGTTAGCGAGTAATAGCAGTGGGACACTCCCTCATATTGGAGCTGGAGGTTTTCTCATCAATCCTGCTGGTGAGGAAGAACAGCTTGAGGAGGAGTGGGTGGATCGTGCAGGTCACCAACTGGTTGCACAGCTTGTGGTGACGAGGGGTTTGGCTTTTATGACTATGGATCCCTATTTAAGGAAGAGATGGGATCCACCAGGCCAAGTGAGGCAAAAATGTTTTTGTGAACAGGCTGACCAACCTGGTGAGGAGGATTTAAACTAGGAATGGTGGTTGTAGGCTGAGTTGGCAAACAGAGTGCAGGATGAGAGACTTTGTAATCAACAAACAGGGCTGAAGAGGCCCTGCTTCAGGCATATGCACACAAAGAAGTGTGTACAAAAAAACATGACGGTGAAAGCTCTCTCACTTTTTCTGGGAAATCAGCACAGCTATGTGTTAACAGCTGAGGTGGGGTTTACCCATTACGTGAGAGCAGCAGGAAGGTGTGGTGTTGTGCCTTGGGACAAAGGAGGCGGCAGCTGAGAGTTTATGGAGTAGGGTTAGAGGGCAGACTAACATGGGTGACATTGTGGTGAGTGTCTGCTACAGAGCACCTTCTCAGGAAGAAGAGGTAGGTAAGGCCTTCTTCAGATAACAGGAAGAAACCTAGATTTGCAGGCCCTGGTTCTTAGGGGGCACTTGAACCACTCCACTACCTGCTAGAGGGGCAGTACAGCAGGGCACAAGCAGTCCAGGAGATTTCTGGAGTGCCTTGGTGTTAACTCCTTGACACAGGTGACTGAGGAACTGATGAGGGGATGTGCTCTGTTGAATCTGGTTAGGGATGTGAATGTCAGGGGAGCAGCCTTGCTGCAGTGTCCATAAGGTGGTGAAGTTCAGGATCCTGAGAGAAGGTAACAAGGTGAAAAGACCACAAGCCTGGACAGCAGGACAGCAGACTTTGGTTTGTTCAGGATCCTGCTTAAAAGAATCCCATGGGATATGGTCCTGGAGAGAAGGATTACCTCCTCCAAGTTCAAGAGTGGTCCATCCCAATGAGCAGGAAAACAAGCAAAGGTGGCAGGAGGCCTGCATTAATGAACAAGCAGCTCAAGAGATATGAAGGATAAGAATGTGATTTGGAGTAATCAATATGGATTTACAAAAGGGAAATTGCCTGATCAGCCTGATAGTCTTCTATGATTAGATGTCTAGCTTGGTGGATGAGGGGAGAGTGGTGATATTGTGGACTTCAACAAGGCTTTTGACACTACCTTCCATAACATTCTGATAGACAAACAGATGAAGAATGAACTAGAGAAACAGTGAGGTGGATTGAAAGCCTGGCTCAAAGTTTTGTAGTCAGCAGCACAAAGTCCAGCTGGAGGCCAGTCACTGGTCATTTATCCCAGGGGGCCGATAGTGAGGTCAATACTAACATCTTCATTAACAACATGGATGGTGGGGCAGAGTGCACCTTCAGCAAGTTTGCAGATGATGCAAAAGTGGGAGGAGTGGCTGATACACTAGGGGATTGTGTTGCTGTTCAGAGGGACCTTGACAGGCTGAAGAAATGAGCTGACAGGAACTTCATGAAGTTCAGCAAAGGGAAATGTCAAGTCCTGCACCTAGGGAGGGACAGCCCCATGCACCAGTACAGGCTGGGGGCTGACCAGCTGGAAAGCAGCTTTGCAGAGATGGACCTGGGGGCTGTGGTGGGCAAAGTGACAATAAGCCAACAATGTGCCCTTTGGCAAAGAAGTCCAACAGCTTACTGGGTCGCATTTAGTGGTGGACTTGATAGTGTTAGGTTAACGGTTGGACTCGATGATCATAAGGGTCTTTTCCAGCCTAAATGATTCTATTGGGAAAAGTGCTGCCAGGAGGTTGAGAGAGGCAATTTTTCCCCTCAGTCCTAGTGAAACCACGTTTGGAGTGCTGGGTCCAGTTCTGGGCTCCCCAGAATGGCATGGACATACTGGAGTAAATCCACTGAAGGACCAGAAAGACAACTAAGTGATTGGAGCACCTCATATGTGGAGAGGCTGAGAATGCTGTGACTGTTCACTCTGAAGAAGAAAATGCTTGCAGAGATCTTATCAACATATATGGGGAGGGTAAAGAAGACAGAGCCAGACTGCTCAGTGGTATTGTATCCAGTGAAAGGATGAGAGGCAGTTGGTACAAACTGAAATACAGGAAATTCTATGTAAACATGAGAAAACAAATTCTCATTGTGATGGTGGTCAAACCAGGAAACAGGTCTTGGAGAGGATGTGGAGTCTGTTGTTAAAGACACTCAAAACCTGACTGGGCGAGGTCTTGAGCAACCTGTTCTAGTTGACCCTACTTTGAGCAGGGAAGTTGGACTAGAGAATCTCCAGAGGTCCCTTCCTGCTTCAACTATTCCATGACTTTAATGAGTAAAAAAATACAAATTTTAAATACCTAATTTTAGTTTATTCCTTTTGCTTTTCCAGAATAAACTCTTCTCAGTGGTGCATGGTTTGAACAGTTGTATAGTGATTGAGTAGACTACAAATGGAGTTGGAGAACTGAGCCTTATAACTTATAACAAGCACAGAGGTACTAAGCAGAATGATTCATAGAAGGTTATTCAGTGCCTTTTCTCATAGCTGATGACACTGCATAAAGCAGGTAGTCAACAGTAACCAGCATGTTCCCTTCTTGTTTTCACCCACTCGTAGTGTTCCTCATGCTGTCAACTTTTATGATAACTGAAAGTTTTCATATTCCTTTTTAAGCAAGTAATAATAATAATAATAAAGAAGTTTTATTTCAATTTTTACAGATATTTTCACTAACAAGCTTTTTGTTTTAAAACAAACAAATAAACAAAATCTACAGTCTATTGCACAAAGTCCTGAGTAACCTGATCTAAGTTGGCCTTGCTTTGAGTGGGTGGGGCTGGACTGGATGTCCTTCAGAAACCCCTTCTGACTTAAATTATTCTATGATTCCATAAATTTCTAGATCTCTTGGTGCTGAAGACAGCATAGCTGTGTTTTGGGTAACTCTTGTAACCTTTGGATAGCGTATGCATTTTTAATACGGAATTGATTACTGGCTTCATCCCAGTTTCATCAAATGCATTCCTGTACTACAAAAAGGCCATGGTTTCTGATTGTAGTTGTCACGTTTGTAGTTATCCTTAGGTGAGAGCTGGGTGAAGACAGAAAATGCATCATTCTACCACAGATGCCCTAGCTATTGAGGGCAGAGGGATGTAGAGAGCCATTGACTTGGAAAAGTACCGTGCATTGCTCTGCATACCCTTTCACTTTCATAAAGGATTTTTTAAAATTACCTAAAAAAGAGCTCTGTCATTTTAAAAAAAAAGTTTTTAAAATCAGGTTTTTATAATATTTTTTTGAGAATGTCAGAGAAATAGAAAATTCTAAGAATTAATATTTCAAATATAATTAGCCCTGAGTTTACTACTGGTTAGTGTGTATTTAACTCAAGTTTTCTCCCACTTTTTGAAATGGGATTATAGCACGGAGTAAGAACTGGAAGGCATTAAAAATGGATAGTGCAGTCTGCCTGGCATAAAATTCCACTTTTGATCCGTAAGAATATCAAGATCTATAGAGGAAATCGGGAATTATATATTATGGCACAAAAAAGTATTTTCTGTAAGGCACTCTGATTGAAAAGCTGATCATTATAGTGAAAAAGCAAATAGTATTACTTGCTAATAGTCAGATGTGAAATTTTAACTTTGTTGCACCCTTAGTCAAGGGAAAGGGCTGATCATTTCAAAGCTGCTATAAAGGATCCAGAAGCTTAGTCTCTACACCATAGTTTTGTAAAAATCTACAGCCTTCTGTTCTCCCTTCCCCCTTTCCCTCCCCTGATGGTCCTCCTACCCAGCTACCCTTAACTCGTTATGCTCTGTTTGGAAGAGATTTTGTAAATTGAATAACATAATCTTTTAATCTCCTCTGTCCTTTAGAGCTCAGACTTATTCTACCAGCTGTCAAGTGGCTCATTCCTGCCGAAGAACATTTTTATGGGCGTGTCTTTTTAATGGCATGAGAATACTGGTTTTAAGGGGTATGCATTCATGTTTAGAACAGAAGTTTACACAGTGCTTCAGTATGGCTCAGCTGGCAAAGGGTTACTGAACTAGGTCTGAAAACTTTGACTTGAGTTTTTCTTCGATTAAAACCAATTCAGACCTAGTCTGAAAACTTTGACTGGAGTTTTTCTTCAATTAATGTCTCGGGAAGAATTAGGGAATACCAAGTAGCATAAATAGAACCAGTGGCATGTAGTCCAAAAGCAAGTCAAACTTCTATTAAGCTAGAGAAGGAAGGAGGACAGAGTAGACAGGAGGAAAGATAGTGGCAAAGAAAAACACAAATTAACTGAAGATTTAATATGGTTATTTTGAAGACAGCATAGAAGGTATTATTGGCATATTAAAAAAAGTCTTTACTCTGTGCTTGRCTTTTGGGAAAATACGCTTTATGCGCAGCCTCTGCATTTTTTTCAAATGATTGAAAACACAGATGCCTCACAGGAAGTGACTCGTCCCAAAGAGCCAGACCCTCATTCCATGAAAATTTCGCTGTAGCAAAAGTGAAGAAGCACAAGTAAATGATCGCTTGTCAACTAAAATGCTCTTTAGACATTTGACAGTACAGGGAACAAATATGCCTGTATTGCCAGACAGGTCAGGCAGTGTAGGTCTGCAGCTCCTACTAAGGCAGTATTGCTTGAATGCTGGGTCTCACTAAATATTAGTGCTTTGAAATGAATTCAAACTACGTGGCATAATTCTTATAAAAAAAATATCTGAAACTTACTAAACTTGAATAATTCTTGTTAATTTCTTTCAGTATTGCTCTCTTTTCAGTTTTTGGTGTTGTCTGTTTCTGTGGTGAAGGAGAAAGAAAGAAGAAAAAAAAAAAATTTTTGAACTGAACTAACCAACAGGTCTGTAAGGTCCAGGGAGGTGTTGATGTGCTGTCGTCACGCCACCTGATACTGCATCTGTTCTTCTGAGACTTTTTATCTCTGTACCTTGGTACCCATGCTTCGTATTGGGAAAACAACAGTCTTGAACTAGCATGAGCCTCAGGCTTTGTTCTTCCCTTTTTGTAGGCATGTTTGCAACTGTAGACGGCATTTCACAGCGTGCCCCTGTGCACTGGTCAGAGAACGTGATTGGAGCAGCTTTGTGCTTTCCTTACGTGGTTGCTCTCGATGATGAGTTCATTACAGTGCACAGCATGCTGGACCAGCAGCAAAAGCAAACGCTGCCTTTTAAAGAAGGTCACATTCTACAGGACTTTGAAGGTATTAAAAAGGACACTTTTTTGCATCAGTAATTCTGGAACAACCTCTGCTGTGGGCACAGTCACTTCAGTTTGGTTTTTAAACAATATCTAGCAAGCACGTTAACTGTTGAAACTTTTATTGCAAATGCTTTCCTGATTAGATTCCTGCAAACTATGATAGGAAAACTTTAGTAATCCAAAATTCCACGCTTCTAACAAAATGTACGCTCATTAAATGTGCTCTAATTGTCAAGTTAATTGTCAGGTAGGAGTCTGTGGGGTTAGAGCTTTTTCTTGTAACTTAATTATTTCTTTCAAAGGAGCAATGTTAATTTAATGCTACGAGTCAATGATTGTGAGCTAGAGGTATTTGTCCATTGGCTATCCTGACAAAGTTCTAGCATCTTAAAAATTGTTCTTTTGTATTCCTTTCTAAAATATCTGTGTAAGAGGTTTAAAAAGGGATATTTCACAAAGAATTGTTAAACAAAAAATACAAAAATTTCTTTTGAGCTATTCTTCAATTAAGAACTCTTAAGTGTAGAATACATTGCGTTGCTGTTTTTTTCCAGGAGAGCTACAGACTCTGGCACTATGAACTGTATGTTACTTGCTACCTTTGATGTACAGCTTACAATTTTCTAATGTAAGCCTGTGGAAATATCTGGCAGTTAAAAGTCCCTATTCTCTGGAATCTGGGCAATAGTTTCAGTGGTGGCCTTTACAGCTTAGCTCATCATGAGAGATTATAGCCAGTTTCATTTACTCAGAGTAGAACAAAATCTGCTGTACATAAATTTACCATTATCTCTGTATTTCTGAGGTGCAATTTACAGGTAAACAATGCTATCTAGTAAATAGGGTAACAACAAAGATGAGTTTTTGGAACTTTAACACTGTTTAGGTTCTTGTATCTTAAATAGTAAATCTTAAAACTTATTTCTGAAATGTGTTTTTTCTGTAGAGAATGTAAACTGAATATGTCTGTCTGCTCTGTCCAGGAAAGGTGATTGTTGCTACTAATAAGGGTGTGTATATCTTGGTGCCGCTACCTTTGGAAAAACAGATTCAGGATCTTCTAGCTAGCCACAGAGTGGAAGAAGCCCTTGTTCTAGCAAAAGGAGCTCGAAGGAATATTCCAAAAGAGAAATTTCAGGTCTGTCCTTCCTTTAATTTTCATGAAAATATAAATTTCACAGTGGGGCCATGAATACCAATGGTCAAGTGACTGGAGAGGGTGGGGGAGGAATTTACATTGAAGAGAAATCTAATACCTTTTATGGTCTCAGGCTGAGGAAATAGACGTGCTGCTGAATTGGCTTGTGCTTGTAAAGGCTGTGACATTGGCACGGTTGAATGCTGTTCTGCTGGGTTTTTGGTGTTGGGTTTTTCAAGTGTGTAACTTGAAAAAACTGAAAACAAAACAAAATGGAAAAACTAGTGATAGAAAATCCACTGCGATGCTTCCTTAGTACTAGATTCAGTTATTATTTGCTATTGCTGTTTAAAAAAGTATATTTTATTTCAAATCAGAATTTTTAGGTTTTACTTTTTTATCAGAGATTCTCACCATATCCTAAACTGCACAGTAGTACAACTTTGAAATTTGTTTACTTTTGGTTTGTTTAGGAAGATGCAAAGTTTTGAACATGACTGTGGAAATTACAGAATTGCAGTGGTCCAAAATGATTCAGTCTTTCAGGATTTTTTTTTTTTTTTTTTAAATTTCAAAAAGTTTCTAATTCCTTGTCACTTAAATTTTCATCAAGGCCCTTGAAAAGCAGTCATTAAATTAAATGAAATTTGTATCAGCTTTCATTTTGATCCTTAACTCCTCCGTTGAATGAACAGCTGGGAGGCTGCTGGAAGGAAAAATCTTGGCCAGTAAAGTGTTTCCATCCTTTTGCTAAGGTACAACTATCTGGAAGTACTTGAAGCTGAAAAGTATTTAGGCAAATACAGATTTCAGTTTCCAGCATGTTTTGCTTTGCATCTTCACTTCAACTTTTCCTTTGCAATCTGTTTAAAGAAGCAAACTAAAATTCTGCTGTGAGGACAGGATGTATGATCTAATCAATGTCTTCTATGTATGATGACCTCTAATTCTCCAATTATTTCTTTCCAGTTTATATAGATTTAGTGTGGGAGATGTCTTTCTGTGTTCTGCCACAGGATGAACTGCAACTCATTATCTAAAATATGTGATGTAGAATCTCATTCCTCCTAAGTTTTCTTGCATTTAGGATTTTTCTGTCTTTAGAATAAGTTACTTTCTGTTCACACATATCTTATGAGCATAATGTCTGTCTTCCTGAAATTACTGTTTCCAAGAATATTCTAAGTTCTTTCTAACTTAATGTGCTTTTAAGGGTGTTCAGTTACTTTGAGTCAATGCTACAGCTGAAGAACAGAAAACACATTACTTGCAAGCAAAATAGCCTGTTCTAGTTCTGGGCTGTATTTGCAAACTGATATTAACCAGCTTAAATTGATGGAGTCTCCCACTGACTTGTATTAAAATGACTCAACTTGGCTTGGTTGTTGAGACATTAGTCCAATTTTTCAGAGCTTATCTGTAGTTGGAAATGTAACTTGTTGAGCTTGCTTTCTAATGTGCCTCTGATACTTAATGCTGTCATTGCAGGTTTGTTACAAGACTTTCTTTCACTGTAGTCTCGCATAATATAAATCTGATGGAGTTCAACCAAATTACATGCCTTACAGATGTCTTTTGCAACATTTCTTTGGCATATTTTAACTGATCACATAGTCGCTCCTTTCTAACTCCTGTCTAAGAGATATCTTCAGATAATAGGTATTGGATAGATAGATAATAGGTATCTTCTAATAGATATCTTTGGATATCTGTTTTGCAAGCTTTACTGATTCCTGAGCAGCTGACACTTTCAAGGCCTTATTTTGCCATTTTATACGAGCAGTGGGAAGGAATGCATGGGTTTGGTGTTAAGGCACTTGATCTAGCCACTATAATTTATCCATACAGAAGAGTGATAGTAGTTGTCTGGTACATGTAGCATAGTGCCCCCTTTTCCACATGCTGCTTTAATTTCTGCAGTTTGCAATGGCTGTTGCCACCTTACTGGTGACCTGAACTCAGTCATGGCATTGTAGGACAGTTCTTGACGACATGCGTTTTTTTTCTTACAGTTCAATACTGCATTGTGATTGCATGCATACACAGGTGCATGCTCTCTTTCTTTATATCAGCATAAATATATATATACGCTGGTAATACAGAATGATAGTGGGATTCAACCAGTAAAGTACTGTACTCTCAGAATTATTTGTACAGCCAATATTTAGTTATTGGAAAGAAGCAGGTCATGCATTAGTTGCTCTAACCTCTTACTTAACCTGTGGTCCCTGCAGACTGCAAATTGATCTCTGCCATATTAGATGAAAATTCATTTGTCTTTGAACATCAAGAATTACTGCTAGGTAAAAAACGCTAAGCAAAAGTATTGCAAGGAGACGGCTTTGCTGGATATCATTTTTGGTAGAAGAATACAAAGGCCTTTCTACCATGCTACCATGAAATGACTGAATACTACTTATTAATTTTTCAGGACAGATGAAGTTTGCAGAAATCATGGTTGATGGTAGTGAAGACCTTGGTTAGATTGACACACATCTTGCATAGGTATCTCTCTTTTTTCCTTTTTTTTTTTTTCTTCTCATTTCTTTTTAGTTCCAAAAAACATATTAACTGCACCCAAACCTGACCAAAAACCCAAGTGACTTTCTAGAAAAAAATCTTCTTGGCAATCTAGTTGGTAATTCTGACCATTTTAGAAAGGATTTTTCTAGCAGTTGGGAGAATTAAGGCCTCACTATAGCTATCACCACTTCAGCAGTCATCTTTCTGTTTTCTAGTGCTTTTTTCAGATAAGAATTAATACAAATCTTATTTCATGTTTTTGTAGCTAGTTTTTTAATGTAAATTCAGTCAACAATATAAAATTTGCCTAAAGCACTTCAAGTCCTATGGTGGTTCTTCAAAAACGATAGGGGAATAAACAATGGGTTGAATTTTGACTGGGTGTAACTTAGTACCTTTTTAAAAGAAGCCTATTGTGGTATTCTGGCAAACAGGTCTAGAAGAACTCAAGAAGTTTTTTCTATCATAAATAAAAGTTAACTGTATGTGGTTGGCATATAGGTCTAGCCCATTCTTAAAAACCTGTGAGAAAGAGAGGATATTGAATTTTCCACAGACATCTGGTCTGTTGCTTCCATAATCTTTACCACAGGACATCTTGATGCCTAGTGTTTATCTTGTCGACTAAAAATCAACCTGGATACTCCCTATCCCATCACTGCATCTTTAAAAAGTTGGGACAGCAACTGTCTGTAGACATTCTACAGCTTTTTTTGTTGTGTGGCTTTAAGGGACAAGTGAAGATATGTCAACATTTAAATGAAAGTGAATACCACTTAATGAGCTCAAATTTAAAACTGATTCCTTGGGCCTGTACTTACACTATCAACGAGCTCTTTTCAACTTCTAGTTGAAAAGATTGCTGTACAGACTAAGCTCTACAATTAAAGGCAGTATTTTCAGTGTCTTAGATCAATTCAAACTTAATTCTAATATCCTAATTCACTAAATATGTAAATATTAGTGGTCACTGCGTTGCAAAGATTGAGAACAGATTTAAAAAAAAAAAAAAAAAAAAAACCTACTTTTGATACTAGTTAGCAGGGTGGGAAATGTTTATACTTCAACCCTCCCTGGGAAGTCTGAGGCCAGATTTTGAAGTTTTTCTGGTGCCACAAGATGCAGATAGTTGCAGATTGAAATCCTTTACCAGCATCCTTAAGAATGTGACCAGACGGGTATTCATCAGTTCACAGATTACCATTTAGTGATGTAATAACACAGTCGTAAATCCAAAATATTTTGGATATTTTGTGAATTAATCACCTGAGGTAGTTTTACTTTATTACTGTAATTAAATTCCCTTTTAGCTTTAGTTAACTGTATTTTGAATTAGTACACTTGGATGTAAAGCATAGTAACATTAATTAATATAAAGATGTCATGAAGTATTGTTCGTTTCTTTTTATATTGTTAACATTTGTCTGAAAAGGTGTGCCAGATAGCCTTTCCCTCTGTTTCCCCTTCTGTCCCCCACACTGGAGAGGCAAGAAGAGTCCCACAACCTTACAAATCAATAGGTTTTAATGGCTTGCTAATGATCAAGATTAAGTATTTGCTTAAGATAATCCATTAGTAAAGCATGCACAGACTAAATGGACTTAAGCCAAGCTTTTATCTTGGTAAATCCACACTCTTTAATCAAGGTGAAAAATCACCAGTTAGAGTATCAGTCTACCGTACTTGAGGCCTGACACTTTAGCAATTCCTGCCTGGAATACGTTGCTTATGTATTGCAGTTTCTCTGGGTATTTTCATTAAAAATGGGAGTCTGTTATTAATAACAGCATTGATGTACACTGTTAAACATTAGAAAGCTGTATATTCATGAGAAAGTTGAAGGGAAAAACTGAGGGCATGTGGATGTAGCTAGGTGTATTTGCAAAATATCAGTGTTGTCACAAACGGTGGATGCTTTGTGGAGCACAGTTTAGGTTCCTTGCTTTCAGTAATTCTCTTTTGCTGTTGGAAATATTCTGGGCACGAGGGTTTCATTTAATCTCATGGTAACTAATTGACTATTCAGATTAAATAAATACCTAGCATTAAAAGTAGTTTTGTGTTCTTTTTCTAGTGAACTTCTTGTAAACTTTTTTCTGTCTAGGCATGACCTTAACAGTAAAACTTCATAACACATAGCTTTTCGTATGGTTTACTTGTGCTTCTCTTTTTAAGCGTATTTTTATGTACATTGCATAATGTACTGCATATTGGATAAGTTGAACTGCTTTGGAAGTATTTTTATTTGGGAAGGAAAAAAAAAAAACCACCACACACAAAAAAAAAGAAAAAAAAAAACACACAGAAAAAACCCAAACTGGCAGAAAGTCAGAAATATGGTCATCAGCTGGGGATGAGACTATGAGAATCACCAGCAAGGTTGCTGCAGAAGTGAGGTGAGACGGGGAAAAGGTTGGCTGTGTGTGGTCAAGTGGGACCACCCTTGAGTTTAAATCTTTTTTTGGCCTGCTGGATCATGGGCAACTTAAACAATGACCATTGGCTTTTACGTTGGCAAATACCACGAGCAAAAACTTGAGGCAAGTCAGACTGATGTCAGATAAGTCATTATTTGAATAAGAAAACTTAAACTTGCTATTTGTTGGCTTTACTTTTAGTAAGTACTCATGAACAGTGTTGTGTTCACACACTTTTGTGTAAGAAACTGAGTCTGGGCAGCAGATTCAGTATGTTCAGGTACATACAATTTAAAATGTAGAGGATCAAGGCTTTATTTTGCATGTAACTTGACAGGTCTGGTTGAAGATGATGTGATCAGTGGTTTTGGCAGGTAGTTATTGCAATAGTGACTAGCACTACATAAATAACTCCTTACAAATATAATAAACCTTTTTTCCCTTTTCCCCTCCTTCTCTTTCATAGGTAATGTACAAACGAATCCTGCAGCAAGCAGGTTTTATACAGTTTGCACAGCTTCAGTTCCTTGAAGCAAAAGAACTCTTCAGGTAATTGTGTGACAAGAAATTTATTAATTTATCTTCTTTAAATAAGGAGTTAGTGTTCTTGGTTTTAAAAACTTAGTCACTTGAATTTTTTTTTTTTGATGCAGGTGTGAGTTCACTGTGATTAAAATGGTTTTGTTGGGGGTAAAAACCAAGTAACATTGAAACAACTTTATAATTGAAGAGTTAATGCAACTGATTTTTTGGTATGCTAACATACAGTAGCATTAAGGCTGTAATCCTGTAATCTGAGTGTTGTACGTGTGGAGATTTTTTTACTTTATGCCCATGAAGGTCAAGGCTTTATTATTGAGCCTGTGCTGTGATTTACACAGCCTGAACATTGCCGGGTTCTTTGTTCTTTTTTTCTTTGGAAAAAAAACCTTTAACAAAAAGTTACAATTTAAATATTAGTTACAATTTAAATATTATTGACACAATTGCACTAATTTTTTTGAGGATGCTGATACTGAATTTGTTTTAACACTTGTTCTGCTAGGCCTTTTCCAGAAGACAGATTATTTGTTCTTGAAGTCTGTACTAACCTTCCCGATTTAGCTGTTTCAGCAGTCACTTGTTTACAAATTGACCTTGGTACTCCACTTTCATTCAAAAAATGCTGCTCGTTATCTTTATTTTACCTGATAATTTCATTTCTGCTAGCCATGCCTCATTCTGTGATGGGGCACTGTCCAGAGTTAGTGTAATCCATGCTGACCACATAAAATAACTCTCCTTGTTATCTGCTGAAATTCACTTTAAATCAGTTTAGAGTCTGGAATAGGATTAAGGTGTTAAACAATTTTCTGTATATTGTAAGTGTGTACAGTATAGGAAAAAAGTTGTCCTTGGGTTTATGGAAATGTATCAAGGAAAGTAAAGCTTTGGGGAATGTTACTACTGATGAGGAACTTCACCATTTTGCCTCCTGCTCACCAGGATAATGGGAGACACTGGCCTTGAATGGGCAGCGTACACTGAGTGAAGATTAGGGAATGACAGGAAAGGCCTGAACAGCATTTAGTGGCAATTTGTTTTGACCACAACGACTTTCTGTATCACCTTGTAATTTTTGGCATTAGTGAGCAACTTGCAATCTTCCTCCTCCCTGTAATCTTACAAACACTAGACTGAATCGCTGCTGTGTTGTGTATCTGAAGTAGAAGTACAAGCTGTACATAGTTAGGAATCCTTTACAACATTCCCACAAAGCCCTTCCGTGTGGCTTTCCAATGGACTCGTTTTTCAGTCTTTTCAGCATGGCCAGCTTTGGTAAAACAGCTTGTTGAGGTTGTACTGGCTATAAAGTGTCTTCATTGTCTAGGTGTGGTTAGGTGGCCAGGCTTGATAGCTCCGCAGCTGTCTTGACTATGGCTGACACTTCAACTTTTTTCTATCACTTTATTCCACCCTGCCTGCCGGTAATTCCCTGTGGGGTATAATCTGGGGGCCCCGTCTTGCTGGTAGTAGCCCAAGGATCTTTTAAAA
Organism: Phoebastria nigripes; assembly: GCA_035582835.1. Lineage (NCBI taxonomy): Eukaryota > Metazoa > Chordata > Aves > Procellariiformes > Diomedeidae > Phoebastria > Phoebastria nigripes. The sequence goes on from JAYKAV010002806.1 coordinate 90,541, forward strand.
GTAGTGAAAAGGGGGAAATATATCCTGCGGGGAGCTCCAGCACCTTGTGGAAGGAGCCAAGATCAAGTATGCAGCCTCCATCCAACTAGCAGTCCATCTGACAAATGAGCTTTAATGAACAGGATTGTGGGAGCTCCTCTATAGAAAGAAACATGCTTCACGAGAAAACGTGCTGTCCAGGCATGAATTTTGGAGCTGAGTCTGCATCCCAGGGTGTTCTCTTCCTCTAAAAGCTGCAACTCCAAAGTGTTCATGAAATCTGCTGGGGGGAGAAAGCAAAGATAAGTTTTCTGTGCTCTTCTTCTGGCCAGCCATACATAAGCTATTCATAGTATTTTGGTGACTCTGAAAAAACTCCTTATGGAATCCAGGTTCCCTGGTTTTCAGCCTTGGTGAACACACCCAGTTTGAGTAATATTTGGTTATGCCCCGATATACATGCAAACAATTTTGTTCATTTTAGACTTACTGGTGCTCAGAGGAAAAATGGGAAAGATAATGGCAGTCTATGCAAATACTTCCTCCCATCCCCATGTGTTGCTCTGCAGGTGTTTCAAGCTACTGTTAGTCAGAAATAATTTCAGTCTTAAAATGCCAAAGGGAAACTTGGTACCTACCTGAGAAAAGATTGATTTAGCAGTGAAACAGAGTGGCAGCAGTACCTGCAAGAACATGGTGTGACGTGGGCCTACTTCTGGCCAAATATGAAGTGAGATTGTCTCACTCCTTAGAAAATATCTGTCAGTTACAGGCTAGCAGGGGAAATTATTATATTGGACTAAAAGTCTCATTTTCTTGCTTCAATAATCCTTCTTGGATAACCTTGTCAAGATACAGTTCTATCTTATGCTTAACTTCATAGTTCTTAAATACTGAAACTTTTAAGAGGAATACTTTCCTGCTAAGTTCCTTTTGGTTATGCTGATACTTCTGAATACTGAAGAAGATTGACAAAAAGGAAGGAAGTGGTAGCTTTATTGAAACTCAAGTAGTTCAACAAGGGGAGGAGAACTTTCTTCAGCTGGATCCGTTAACCTTAAACTAAGTGGGCTGTCACAGTGGGGCTTCTTTGATCTGACAAATTCTGTTATAGCAATAACAGAATTGTGATTGTGTTATATAGTTGTGATTTATATATTATATTTTTGCTATTTCATATTGCTATCATTGGAGGCTCACACGCAGTTAGACCAAACAGCAATGTTTAGCAGGCTGTTTGCTGAATTCCAGATGTCTTGCTGAGATGTTGGTAGCTGTCACAGTGAAACCATTTCTCTCCAGTGTGTTTGGTTATGTCCTTCCACTGGTTAGATGTTGCTTACAATCTGACATGCCAGATGCTGGAACTTTATTCTAAACTTTGTTGCTCTTTTTAACAAATCAAAATGTTAACTCCTTTCACAGTGTTGTCCAACCTGGGAAAGGCTATATAGAGACTTATAGCTAAAGTCTCTCCTAGACTGGAAAGGTTAAAAAACTGCTGGTACTTACACCTGGAGACATAAGAAGTAGGACTCAGTGTGAGATTTGCATCTTAAATGCAATTCAAGAATATAAGCTTCTATTACAGCCAGTGGGATCTAGGCAAAACAGCTAAATCATGTAGGCTTCTTTGACATCTCTGATACCTGTAAATTTAAGGGTCTGAATTTAGACCTAAGTTTCCTGAAAACTTGTAGATTCTGCCTGTTGCATTATTTGTATATATGAAGCCCAAAAAGACCTAATGCAGAATTACTTGAAGGGAAGTTGCTTCTTAACATTGACAGCTTGACTTGTCTTAAGAGCCTGTTTTCTACTTTGTGACAAGTTGCTAGTTATATTTTGCTAAACCTGAGATGTTAGAAGCTGAAGACTCCAATGTGTTGTTCAAGAGAGATGAGGTCCTTTGTAGTTGCTCCTAAACTGTTTCCTCCAAATGTGGTGGAAAGAGCCACAAGACATCCACAGATCCCAGGAGCCATAAGTCTTGAGATTAATGTTAACTGTTCATGCAGGTGGGGTCATTGTTTAGTATTAGATATTTTTCTGAAGAAGTTTGTTCTGGATGATACTGTGCTCTTAAGGAGGCTGCTTGATTGCTGATTACCATTGCTGTGGGGAGAGCAAAACTGTACAACATGAGCTTGAGTCAGACCTGCTGAGAGAACCACTGGTGACTCACAGCCCAGGGTTTGTGGTAGCCTGAGTTGGAAGCTGGTTTTGATTCTCCTTTTGGAAACAGATGGTCATTAAGGCCAGAATCCGTGAAGTTCAGAGGTGAAGTAGCTGACTACTTCCTCATCTAGGAAAAGTTGGATGGTAAGATGAAAGGATGCAGAAGCTACTGTAGAAGTTGGAAAATGTTTTAAAACTTATTAAAAGTGGCATGTTAAATATAACATTTTTAACTTCATCTGTCTCCATGGTCATAGTGTCCACCTCAAGCTTAGGCCATCTCCAAATACTTGACAGCATAGCCAGCAAGGGAACCAATGTTTATACTTGAATTTCTGTGGATTTATCAAGACTCTTTGCTTCTGCACTAGTTTTGAGTAGCCTGTGATGTTGTTCAAGTTATGGGTTAGCTTTTGTTCTAAAACAAATCAGTGAAGAACCTTGGAGGGGAAAAAAAAAAAAATCTCGTCTTGCTTTAAATAGCGTTAATTTTCTAGTGTAATACATCTCATGTAATATATCTTACCTGATGGTCCTCAGGTCTTAAACTTTCACAAGTAGTTGGACTAGCCAAAGCTGCAGTTAGATTACTGTAATGAGTTCATACTGAAAGCCCAAATGCTCTTTGAACCATCAGGTCATGCCACTGACAGAACTTGCTGCTACTAAAAAAAGTCCTCATCTACTTGTGAGTTCCATCATAATGTAGATCTAAGAACTTCAAAACCAAATATCAAGTCTGAAAAGAGGGATTAAAAGGAAATTTCAACTGCAGAAATCTGCAAAGTAGACATGAACACTTTACTCTTGGTTAGAGGCTGGCCTTTCTAGTGTAGAGGTGTTTCTTAGCCAGTAGGAGCTCTGTGTACGAATCAGAAAAACTTGCTATTCAAACCTCTTCTCATGGGAAGGCTTCCCATGTTCAGATTTTTCTCTGTCGTGGTCCCCTATTGTTCATGTTGCTGTTCCCATGCTTTGCAGTCACTAGGTTCTGGACAGGATACTTGCTGCTTTTAAATTTGCTGTTGCTGCTGTCTCCCAGAATTTCATTCTTCTGGTATAGATTTTTGTAGCCAAAGGACAGTATTTACTTTTTTAAAAAGTTCTAAATAGGTGTTGCCATGGTGATGCTTCCTACTAGTTCATATGTCCTGGATGGTTTTGGAACGGTGTCACTGGCAAGAAGTGAACAACTCGGGGCATGCCCCACTGCTTGAGTTACTTTACAACAGTAGGGAAGGGATGAGCCTGCTTGTGAGGATCTTTCACACTTTATTGCCTGCAGAAATCTGCTGCTTCGTCTACTTCCGTGGTTATAACTTGTTTCTTTTTGGAATTCTTTCCAATCAAGGTTGTGAAGGGGAAGTCTTTTTGAGGTTGCTGATCACCAGATAGATAAGAACTATTTTTTAAAAGTTTTATTTGCAACAAAATAGTAACTAACCAGGGTTTCTTTTAGAGAACTGTCAGTTCATCTTGATTTTTTTTCAGCAACAGTATCTCCTGCATTTCACGAATGTTCATCTTGAAAGATGAATTCTGAATAATGACTTTGACAGTGAAATAAAATATAAATCCTGATTTCTGGCTGTTCTTCTAAAGGAAGGCCTGGGAGGAGGAGTCATTCTAGCTGTGAAAATTGGGGAGGAGTTTGCCATGTGTGGAAAAAACTTCTCATTTTATTCTTCTGTCACAACATGCATTCTTCAAATGCTTGAGGAGTTTCTTCAATCTAGGCTGAAAGCAAAATGTTTTGTGTAGCATATCTATGTTACAACTTGCTCCTGGATAAAGTATAGATGCCCTTCACATGCGAAGTGGAAAAGCCACTCCACAGTATCTGACATAATGTACACCCAAGACCTATGCTTGTACAATAGGCTGTGACTTACTGGTTAGATGGATGCATAATCAGTATCCACACATGGTTCGTTTTCAGAACCTCCTTAAGAAGTGAGCCAAAGGAGGAATCTGGTGCATTTCAGGGCTGGGGAAAACGTTTTCATCATCTAAACACGTGTTCTGAAAGCTTTAGTTTTCTACAGAAAGTTGCTGTTTTCTACAGAATTACACTTGCACAGTCTTTGTGGCTTGCCTGAAAGGGTTCACTCTCTCCAATTTTTTTTTTTTTTTTTTTTTTTTTTTYCCTCCATCAGAAAACTAGCTCCCATAGTGTATGGATGAAGTCTAGGACAGTCCTAGGAACGGCACTAAGGCTATTCAGCTGATTTTTGTATATGCCACAGAACAGCTGTGGGATGTCAAACCCAAAAGGCTGGCCAGTCTCCGAATTCTCAGAGCTTTCAATGTCTTGTCATCTTTCAATGTCTTGTCATTTTCAATGTCTTGAAAGAATGATAAACAAGTTTGGATAGAAATAGCGAAAGAAATTCCAAATCTGTTCTGAATATATTTTCTCCAGCATAGAAGGCAATAACTTTCAGAAACTGACAACCTGTTAGTGTCCTGACTCTAAGCATATGTGCGCACACATTCCCAGTATGTTATTTTTTTGTGCCTATGTATACTTTTTCTTTCTTTTTGCTTCATCTAGTTTGACACTGTAATTGCAGAAGCGGCCAGCTTGATGTCCGGGAGCTGATCTCTCTCTACCCCTTCCTGTTGCCTACTTCCTCTTCATTTATACGGTCTCATCCCCCTCTGCATGAGTACGCGGACCTAAACCAGCTGACCCAAGGGGACCAGGAGAAGATGACAAAATGCAAACGATTCCTCATGAGTTACTTGAATGAAGTCCGGAGCACTGAGGTTGCAAATGGCTACAAGGAAGATATTGACACAGCTTTACTCAAGCTATATGCAGAGGCAAATCATGAAAGCCTGCTGGATCTGCTAGTTTCGGAGAACTTTTGTCTTTTAACAGACAGTGCTGCCTGGCTGGAAAAACACAAAAAGTGAGTGGATTTTTTGAATATTGCACCTTTGAGACCAGAGGGAAAATTGTCTTAAATGCTATTGGCTTCTGGAGCAATGTGTTCAAATCCTTGTAGTTTCTGTGCTTTTGGGTCCAAAAGACAACTTGGCCTGACTTGTCAGCATTTAAAAATGTTGGTGAAAAGGTATTAATTGACAGTCTGATGTAAAGGAAATGCATTCTGTCTTATGCTGGTAAATACAGAGTTCTTCCTGAAAGTTTCTGTGTCCAACACAAAAATAAAGGATTGGTACATATTTGGAGGAGGAAAAAAAAGAATTATTTGTTTGCCCTTGTGACAATGTGAGAGTTGAATGGACGCAGTAGTGGTACTCAGACAGAATTAAAAGATGCCTTGAAGCATGCACTACCTTAGGTAGAAGCTATTAACCAGCTAGTGGCTTTAAAATCGTAGTTGCTTATTCAGGGAAAGAGATCTTACTTTTGAATTGCATAGTTTCTGTGCTCCCACTGATTAACCAAAAGGAGGTTGCTTAAGATGACTGCAAATGACTTCAAATTGGAAATGCCAGCAGGTGGAGAATTGACTTGTCATTAAGCAGGAAACACTAGATAGTAAATGTGTAAAATACAAACTCCAGTTGTAGGTAGTGTCTCTGTCTTGGATTTATATGTCTTTAATCTTTAAACTGAGTGGTGCAGTAGTAGCAACTACAGTGGTGAGGAGGAGTCTTTAATTATGGTTAGATTTAGGGTAGTTTCATTTATTTCGGGTGTTTTGTTAAATCCTCTTGGTAAGTATGGTTTGCATCGCAAACTTTTGCAAATGTGAATGGTAAAACGTTCCATGAGAACAGCTGTTACAGAACTTTAGCTATATTTTTATTACAGTACATGAAAAAACCTCTGTAATGGCACTGTACAAAGCTTTTCCTTGCCTGACTTGTTTTGTTGCTGCAGTAAAGAAAAAAATGTTTCTGATAGTAAAACAGTTTTAAGTAAAAGCATCATAAAAATTTGATTTAATGACACCTGATTAACTATTGGAGGAATATTTATTATTTGGAGCTGTGTGTTAAGTCTGTATATGAAATTCAAAGAATGGCATGGGAATCATCTCTAATTTGACACAGACTTTGTTTAAGTTGGAGCTAGTAACTAGAAACTGCCTTAGAGACAGGAGAGACAGACACATTTCTAGGACAGAGCTTCTCTCCTTTGATTCTGAAAAAGATCCTGCACACACTTGTTCAGCTGTAGACATGGCTGTGTACATGTCACTGTAAGCAATTATTTGTTATATTCTCTGCTAATCAAACCATAATGAAATCGGTAGGAAAGATGCAGCGATTTTAATACTATTTTCTCTTTCTATACAGGTATTTTGCACTTGGTCTCCTGTATCACTACAATGGTCAGGATGCTGCAGCACTTCAGGTTAGAATAAAGCTTTTAGTGTCATCTGTAAACTGTTCCAAAATACCAGTTTACCTCTGAGATAAAACTCTGAGGTGCTAATTTATCTGTTTGAAAAGTAGGGCTGTGTATATATGAGAGAAACTTATGCTAAGACTTCCTTGAATAAATTAGTGGGCTAGATGTGAAAAACCTGAAGAGCTTACTGAAGATGACAGCTATTTAGATGCTTGTATGCTGTTTTGTAAGCAAAACTGTGCATACCAGAACGTATGTTTGTACTCTTAAAAGATGAACAGAAGTGCTAAAATAATCAAGAGATCACTAAAAAAGGTGTTTGAGGGACTTCAGGAACATACCCTGTGCTGATTAGTCTGTATACACACAGCAAAGCAGTATTGTAATCTGATGGCAGACATTGACAGCAACTGAGAGTTTATTTCCTTATCTGATGATGGACAGTGAACACATTCTGCAAGATCTGTGGGTTTCAGCTGGGTTAGTTATCCCTTTGGGGACCCCCCTTCTGATGTCACTAAGACTAGCAGTGGTCTGTAGACTGCAGACTAAGTAATTTTGTTATTCCTGTTTGCAAAACTTCATCTAGAAAAATGAATATGTTCTTGATCAATAAATAGCATGTATGTCTCAGACCGTATCCAATACCTTAAGTAGTTTGCCTTACCGTGTGGCTTTTTGAGTATGTTAATTACAGTAACACTGTCAAACGCATTCAAGTCAGTTACGTAAATAGTATTTTCCTGAGCAGAAAACCAGTAAGGGCAACAAAAACAGTATGTACCTTTTTCATGTGCAAGATATTTTTCTTTGTTTCAAGGAACGAGATTTATTGCTAAACTGGGCTGCTAAATGTGGCACCTTTTAATTCCAATTATAATGTATATAAAATTAATCTCACACGATACTTAAAGTTCTTCAGTCAAAATGAAAGAAGAGCAAAAAATCAGGTTTTCTTCTAAATTGTTTGTATCATTTGCTTTTCATCTTGCACACACAGAACATATGAAAAGTATACCATTGCATTGGAGAAAAGGACTTTTATCAAAAGCTTTCTTTGTGATTAGTGTACCTCCTCCTGAAGTATTCAGCCAATCACTCTCAGAATGAGAACCCCCATGATATGGGGTCTGAACTAGTTGAATATGGCAGGTGCAAGAAAAGCCTGTGATGGAGAGGAGGCATAAATTTAGTGACCAGTCAGGTCTGTTACAATTTGTGTTCCTAGGAGCTCTTTCTAATTCCACAAGTACCAATAGCTAATACTAAGTGTTGTAGTAGCTCGCGTAAATTTTGAGTTGGAAGAACTAGTACATGTTTTACGCACTTTAATCTGTGTGTGTTTTTGTTGCAGTTATGGGTGAAAATAGTTGATGGAGACATTCAAGATTCTACACGTTCAGATCTCTATGAATATATAGTAGACTTCCTTACATTCTGCTCAGACCAAGATCTAGTGTGGAAATACTCTGAATGGGTTTTACAAAAAAATGAAGAGGTTTGTGATTGGTGTACTTTTCACAGAACATCATAAATATAAAGTATTTCCCTGAAGTGGTGTTTGAGTGTTCATTAACATTGTTTCATCTTGATAGCTAACTGGACCCTTTTTGCAGAATATTTAATGCCGGTTAAATAGTGATCAACAGAAGAAAACTTCCAGGTTTCTCAAAATTCTTCTAAGTCCCTCTGTTAACAAGTGCTAGTGGTAACTGCCTCTTTCTTCTGAAAATAAAGTTTAGGTCATTCTGTACAATGAAAGATACAGCATGTCTTCTGTTTTTCTTCATATTAAGCAAGATAATTTTCAGATCTTAAAAAAAAAAAAAAAAAAAAAAAAAAAAATATTAAAAAATCGCCTAACAGGTTAACTGTTGCTGCTGTTTCTTTTTTAAGAGGATTCCAGGGATGGGTGGTATCTCTGTACGCTAGGATGTGGAATAAATAGCCTTCATGCAAGACAAAACCTCATTGCTACAAGAATTAACTTAATCCACCAAAATTAAAAAAATAATTTTGTAACATCCATTAGTGTGGTGTGCTGTTAAATGGGATGCTTGATGCTGTATCAGACAGTCTGTGCTGTTGGAATTTGTCACTGCCTAATTTGTATTAATTTAAAGCTCAGTTATTACATGCAGTGACAGATTTCTAAACTTTTGTTTTGGTCATTATAGAAGTCTCTTGCTCTGTGTATATCATCACATTTGATAAGGCTGTAAACGTTCTGGTCTCTAACTTATGCTTTCTTGCTGCAAAGGCTGAAGTCTCTTGTTCTGCTGTTAGGCAGATCTGTTCAATACTTTTTGTGGTGGGTGGAGGCTGTGCCCAACACAAGGTTTATAGGCTGGACAACGTATAGACTATAAATTGAGGTAATGGAGATAGGAGTGAGTGAGATCACGATAGGCACCAAGTAGTGTAATCTTGGTGGTGTTGAGCAGGGTTTTATGTTGTTTATCTTCCTGCATAATGTACTAACTAATCTGATAGTGCTATTAAATAAGTATTGAAAAGAAAAAGTTCCTAAATGCAATTAACTCTTTTTAGGTTGGCGTACAGATTTTCACTAAAAGGCCTTTGGAAGAACAGGAGAAAAACAACATTAATCCAGATGATATCATCAGTTGCCTTAACAAATATCCTAAAGCACGTGTTAAATATCTAGAACATCTAGTATTGGAAAGAAAAATAGAGGTGAGTCCTACAAGAATACTAAAAATAGGCATAGGATTCAGAATGCAGACTATGATGAACAACTCTGAAAAAAGCCAAAGTCTGGAAGAAATAAGCATAATTTGAAGGCTTTCAGACGTACTCAGAGTAGGGAAGGAGTGGTTTTAAGACTAAAGCAGAAGATGAAGAGCAGATATCTGCATTATTTTTAACTTTTCAACTCTCGTGACGGCAAGACAGTTTCTTATCTCCCCTCAGAGGGGTTGGTGGGTTTTTTTTTTTACATCTGATTATTGCATACTTTTCTGTTTCACTGATGAGGCTCAAACCTCCATCTGGTAAGAACATAGAAAAAATGGTTGAGCAACTGCTAATCCTATTGCACTGTGGCAGCAATATACTAAAATTGCTAATTCAGTGTTTTACAAGTAGGTGTGTTTTATTCTGTCCTTCTGGAGAGATTTGAGCAATTAATCATAGAATTAAACCATGCACCTCTCACTAGAATTCCAAACCACTCTAAGATGTTGAACGTCCAAAAGATGTGTTCACAAGTCATAAGTGATAGTGTATTCTACCTTTGGGTTTTTAAGCACAATACAGAAGCAGCCAAACATTATGGTACTTGGATTTGAGACATTTTAAGCACAGGAGAAGTTACTTTAACCTGCAAATAAAGCAAGGAGAGATGAACATTGAAAGAACTCAGCAGAACTGATGACCAGTTCACTAATTTACATTCTTCAAATACACATGCTAGATCAACGGTTTCCCTCTATTGCTATTGCAAATACATCAAGGTGTTTGACACCATGATGGATGAATGTACTAGTTTCTGATGTCATGAATATTTTCAAACAAACTTTTTGAGTTAAACATAGTGCCTTGTAGAATATTTGTAATAAAAATAATTTAAATTAAATCTACTCTATCTGATAGTAAAGGCTGGGTTATAAATTGATTTGGTCTTTAGAAAGTACTAGATTATTGTGAATGCTTTAGTGAGAATGCTTCAAACAGTCAAATCATCAACTTGTTTTGATGAATATTGGGTAGTGGATAACACAAAAAGCAGTGTGCCTTCAGAGTGCTTGTCTACCTCTGGTGGCTTTCTCAAATTTTATTGCAGAAATGGAAAAGGTCAAAGAACATACCTGAATATGAGGAAGAAAGAATTAGATCAAAATTACTCATTTTACAAGGGAAACAAAAGGAGAAGACACAGTGGAGGTCATACTTGTACTCAAAGGAGAGAGATCTGCTTTACTGCATTGACTTTCATTAGGTGAACTTTTGAAAGGAAATAATTTTTGCACAAGAAAAGCTATTAACAGCTTGTTTATTTAAGATGAAGAGGGGTTTAGGAATAAGGTGTTTCATATCTACATCTTGGAAATGTCTGTATTAATGAAATAGAGAATCCCGTGCTATAGGTGTCATGTATTTTGTGAAGCTGGTCTGAATAAGTTGTCTATCTGCATGAACAAAAGACTTTCTGATTAATTTGAATTAAATAAATGAATTAAAACACATTTCTATGTAATTATGTAAATATTCATCACTGTTATTGATGGGGAGAAGGGGTTGTCTTTGTAAACTGAGCTAACATTGTTCTTTTCATCTGTAGAAAGAAAAGTACCATACTCATCTAGCTGTCTTGTACTTGGAGGCAATACTTCAGCTAAAATCTGTGACCACAGATAATTGTACAGAAACAACTGAACTGCTGTTTAAACTACGCAGTCTTCTTCAGAAATCTGATCTTTATAGAATTCACTTCATTTTGGGTAAGATGCATGTTGTCTATTATAAATGCTGTATGTCAGTTCCAGCAGGAAACAAGATAAAGTCCTCATAAGGATAGAAAACTAAAAGATCTGAGGTTTCTAGGTGTATTTGGTTGATAGGCTTACCACCTGTATTTCTAACAGACACAAGTTAATTTAGAAAGCATATCTGTTAGTGTTGTCTTTGATCTCCCATAGCTCGTGAGGTACAATGGTATGTTTGCCACTGCACCGAAAACAGAATACCTTAACTAGCTAGAAAAAAAATCTTCATACAATTATCTTCTTAATTTATAGTTAGTTTCTTTTTAATGATGAGCATTTAACTTGTGACAGTCTTTTGCAAATGGAAGACTTAACAAGTTTATTTGTTAAGCAGTCTGTTTCTCGGTGAACTGAAGCGAAGCTTTGAGGAATYTGATTACCAAGGACTTGTTTGTTGTCCATAACCCACTCTCACCCCAAAAGCAGGGGTTCATGCTAAACAAAAATATGAGGATCTTTTTGAGTGAAAAGTGCAACGTACGTCTTACTGTTCGTATAAGGCAAGCAACAGTTGAGCTAAATTTTTTCCTTGACCAATGCTTATAATGGCTAATTTTTAATGTTTCAGTGGATGAAAGGGAAATGACTTGTTATTATACTGAAAGATGTGAAATGTTTTTCTGAAATTCAGTGGAAAAATCCAGTAGTCATGGAAATAAAAATAGCTGAGTAGCAACTAAAATAATTTACCAACTTGCCTTGCCTTTCCAGTCAGCAAAACATTATATGACAGATAATGTACAAGTATAACACAGTCATTGAAACTCTTGCTCTTTTCCATCTTCTAATTTTTAACCAAATTTTTAAGGGCAAGAGTTAAAAGATGGATTATTCTCTTGAAATCCATGTACTCCAAAACACAGGATTTCTTACATGACAATTCTTACCTTACATGACGGTGAGATCAATGCATGCTAGTGTRTTCCTTCTTGATAACCAAAATATTTTGGGGAGGAAAAAATTGTATTTCCATACCTTTACAGAGGCCTATGCCAAATCTTTATCATCTTTACAATAAGCAGAGGATTTTCTACTTCATCTTGAAATGCCAGATGAACTTGCCATTCCCCCTGCCTGTCGCTGGCACTTTAACTTTAAACTGCCAGACTGGATTAAGGGCTTGTAGTGTCCTTTTCTTAAAGGGAAGTACTATTTGATCTTTATTGTCTTTTATGGACTTCAAACTATTCTGTGATTTTCTATAATATTGGGAGAAGCAGAGGTTAAAAATATTGCAGCTTCATCTTACAGTTTATCATACATGGTAGCAGTGTGTGCAGAAATGTGCAAGACTGACATGCTAGAATTTAAAAGATGTCAGTGACACTGGTTTTATCACCTGTTATGTAGTAATTTCTTTTTGCCATATTTTGTGGTGCTCTTTTGTTAGAGATGTGTTTCCATACATCTAGGCATTCTTGTACTTACAAACATCTGTACTCTTTATAGCTGCCAGCACCCCTGCAAAAATAGCAGGAATTGAGTTCTGTGGGCTTGTCTGCATTGACTCTGGGAGAGGGAGTAGTCGTCTTCTCCATTGAGCAAATACTGCCTTGTTTCTCATTTAACAGACAAAATCCAGGGCACAGACCTTCATATGGAAAGTGCAATTTTATATGGAAAACTAGAAGAACATGAGAAGGCTTTGCATATCCTTGTCCACGAGTTAAAGGACTTCCATGCTGCTGAAGAATACTGTATATGGAACTCTGAGAACAGAGACATGCAGTACAGACGGAGGCTTTTCCATATGCTGCTGTCAGTGTATCTAAATCCAGGCACTTCGGATTGTGCACTAGTCATGGCTGCTGTGGATCTCCTGAATAACCACGCTGCTGAATTTGATGCGGCTCTAGTTTTGCAGCTGGTGCCTGACAGCTGGTCAGTGCAGCTCCTCTCCCCGTTCCTGGCTGGAGCAGTGAGGCAAAGCATTCATACAAAAAGAATGACTCAGACTGCACTTGGGTTAGCACAAGCTGAAAACTTAATCTACAAATACGAGAAGGTACGTTGTTTGTTTTTTTTAAATAGAGGCACTTCGAAGCTTTACAATTGTGTCCTTTGATATATAATAATCAGAAGAAGTTTGAAGAATTAGGACAAAGTTGTCTTCATGTCCTCGGCAATTTTACTTGCTGCATTTATTAGTTTTTTGCCATGACTACTAGATTCAAACTTAATTTTATGCTTTCTCTGTAAAACAAAAGGAAAGGTGGGGGCCTTGAAATAGGAACAACTTTGGTGAACTTCTGGGCTGAATGAAAGTGAATCTGGGATTTACAGATTAACCAAGTTCTTGCAGAAACTTTAACAAATGTGAGTTAGCAGTTTTTTCACTAGGATTGAGACCTGTCAGAATTTGCAAAAAAGTTTACCCAGCACTTAGTATTAATTGAAGCTTGTTAGTAGCTTTTGTTAGTGGTGAATTCACTTGTGAAGCTTTCTTCTATTCCTAGCTAGAGCTGTGTTGCTTAAAGCTCCCAGCAGATTCTTACATCTGTTTAGTTCTAACAACAGTATATCCAGCAGAATCTGTCTGGAATAAAAATGCATCAGTGCTCAGTTTGCTGTGGAGTTGTCCTGTGACCTTGTTTAGGAAGCTGCATCTGGTTTTCAGTTGCATTAAATGTGTGAGTGCTTTTCTTTATTAAACAAACAAAGAAAAAAAAAAAGCGGTACGTAAGAGGAAGCATGAAAATGAGTGAGTATGAATGTGGAAATTGAATTCAAGTTAAATAGTTCAAGCTGTCTTTTCCTACTGCCTCCATCATTGACCAGGTTTGTCCATTTGGTACAGTTGAAATTATATGCTTCATAATTTCTCTTCCTTTTTTGCTAGATTCATGTTTGGATTTTTTTCCCTCTCTTTAGGTTAAACAAAGAGGAACCCCAATTCTTCTTTCGGACAAAAAGGTCTGTCAGGTGTGCCAAAATCCTTTCTGCGAGCCTGTATTTGTAAGATACCCAAATGGGGGTATGGTCCACACACACTGTGCTGCAAACAGACATCTGAATTCAAACATGACTCATCACTCTTCCAGCTCCAGCAATCAGACTTGAAATATGTTCTGGTCCCACAGGTTCCCATGACTTACACCCCGTTGAAAGTGGGCTGGAAAAAAGAACAAAGTGCAGCTACTTTAGGTATAAATCGAGATGAACATCTAGTCTTTGGGTTAATGGGAAGACTTCCAGTAAATATGAAATATTGCCACTTATCTTTTTGATTTCTAATGAATGTAGATAGAAAACTCACTACCAGAAGTGGAGAGGTGCAAATATAGGCTTGTTTGTATATAGTAATGAGCAGTTAAAGAAAATGAGCGTTTTCTTCACAGTAAGGATGAATGTTATGGAGACGAGGCAAACAGTTATTTTAAGAAATGTCACTTTGCACTGAATGTGGTGTTGATAAATTTGTAGAGGTGGAGATGGCATCTATTGGAGTTGGAATTCTTGGAACATTACATGACAGGACTGGCATCATGCAGCTTACTATCAAGACAAAAATGTGCGTTGGTTATAATGTTTGCTGCAGCATGTCCTCTTTTGGGCTGGATTCTCTTCCCCAGGATCACATTATGAACTTGATTTTTTGCTCTACAAATTGTTGGCTTTTGATGCACTTTTTAGTACTACCCCCCTCCCGCCCCCCGCTACATAGAATTTAAACGTAAGCACTGGTCCGTTAGGTTTCTACTCCTACAGTTACTGTAATAAACCGTGTGGAAACTGATAGCCTCAGTCATACAGCTGTGCTTGGAAGAAAAAAAAAAAAAATGAAGTCAGATCGTCTGGTCAGACTGTAGTCACTTTTAAATGGGGGAAGAGACCTTAACTTTAATATTGATTTATTTATTAATATGCAAATATACTGTACATACAGTTGAATAAATTGATCTTATTCTAGAGTTTCTTTGGAGGATGAAGATGTAGCTGATACATAAGTGTACAGGTTATGTGCTAAATGTTTGCTATAACATAACTTAGGCAGATTGAAACTCCACAAGAATAGGTTTTAGAACTTGTGGACGACTTTGTGCAGTCAAAATCACAGAAAGAAGGTATAATTGGGAAGAAATCTACAAAGGTGCACTACAGGGGTACTGGATTTGTTATATTCTACAAAACATTCTGTAAACTAAGGTTTTTCAAATAACAACAAAAACCCTTTACTTAACTGCCCTGATATTATTTAAGCATTTTAAAGCAATCAGTTTAAAAGAAGCAGCTTCCCACAAGAGATGTTCAAAAATGACGACTTTAAATAAAAGTATTTTGAAGTGAAAGCATTTCTTTTAGTTCTGTAAAGCTCTAATAAATACCAAGCTTACTGACCAGCGTGCAATTGAGTTAGTACAGCTGCTCACTGTTTCAGCATTCCAAATCAGAGTGGAGACTTTGAGCAAAATGGCATATCTGCATGGTATTTTCTAGATGCAGTCTCAGCAGAGGTCTCCTGTTATAGAGAAGTTGGCTTATGAAACAGCTTTGTAAGCATAGTGCTGCCTCCAGGAAGGGGCAACAAGACTAGATTCAGGGGAAGAAAAAAATCCGGTTCTTTCTTTGAAGCAAAAGACCTTTGGATCTTTCTCTTTCCTGAGAGATTTTGAAATTAGAAAAGTATAGCTGCTGTGTTGGGTTTTAAAAAATAAATAAAATCCAAGTAAGGAATTTTGTTGCGCTTTTTACTAAGACACGTAAGCCACGTTTAGTGAACGGCACCTTCAAAAAAAACAAATGTGGGCATTGCTGACTTAATTCTGGCACAAGTGATTCTCCTGCGTTGCACTGGTATGAGCAGATTCTTCTGTATCTTGTATTCATGGTTTTCAAACAGTGTGTATACAACTGGCAGTGATGACATAGACGAATTTGTAGTCCCCTGTCCTCAAAATACTTGCTGATAGAGAGGAAGTGATTTTACAAAGATCTGATAAGCCTTTTGCATACAGTAGCATGCGATTCGTAAGAAACACTTTCTTTTGCTGCAAGCATCCTCAGTATGCTTTGTTCCTATCTAATAAGGAGGTACTAAAACAAGTATCACTCTCCATGATCAAGACTAATTCCAGCCACTAGGTAATGATGAACTTAGTCTTGTCAACTAGTGTTGCAATGGAATAGAGATCATATCATTCCAGACCACAAGAAAGTTCTTAATTGTTGTTGCATGAAAAGGCTGTAAAAGATTAAACAATTCTTTATTAATATTTGATATTTTTTCAGATTTATACTTTGGCTAAAATGCAGCAGTAACAATAATTGTACATACAAAACAAATACAGAAATCAGAGTAATGCAAGGTAGCATATTTGCAATCATAGATGACCCAAAAGGGTGACTAATATTTTAAGTTGGGGGATCTAATTATTTTAGCCCCCCAAAAATGTGGACTGGAAAAATACTGACAATTTGATTCATACATTGTTACCTGTTTCTTTGTTAAATTTTATACTAGAACTCATTTGGATGAATTAATATGGAAGTCCCACGGTAACAAAAAGAAAAAGCAAAAAAACCAACGTGAGGCTGAGGTAGAGCAAGAGCTCAGCAGGGAGGTGGCAGGTGGAGGATGCTCTTCTAGTGAGTGTACAGCGCTTGAGCAATTGGGGATGATACTCGACCAGAGGAGATGACAGCCTATGTCAGAGTGGTGCGTGGTATTCTGTACTTTATCACCAGGAAATTTATGAAAGGTCTGCCTTCAAATTCCCTTAGGTAGGACAACTACAACACCCCTCGGGTAAGAGAACTTCACACTGGAGAACCTGAGTTCATTCCTCCTCCTATTTTGGCACTGTCAGTTTGCTCATTCTTGTTTTGTGTACCTGAAGTCCTGGGACAGCATTGCTACTGTGGTAAGTTCTTCTGGTATGGCTGCAGCAGCAAGGAGGGAATGAGTGGTAATCTGGTTATTAATTGCTGACTGGATACGAGAAGGAGGAGAGGCAGGAAAGAGGAATGTTTCTTTGACCATCCTTCTAGTTTGGAAATTAAATGGGTTCTGGGAGTTTAAGCTTGATGCAATCTTTTTCTCTCCAGCTAGGGAATGTGGTGCCTTAGACCTGCCCTTGGAGAGAGGAGGTTCTGTCAGAGTATTTCTTCTTAATTTAGCTCTTGCTAAATTATTTGTGTTTGTAATTAATCTCTCTCACTTTTTCCCCAATGACTCTCCTCCGATTTTATGTGTGTGAAAACCAAACGGTAGTACAGATTCTTTTTTTAATGTGGCAGTGTGTCTGTGATTCAGGACATAATAAATGAGATTAGTCTCTCACATGGATGCTTTTGCAGATATTGAGGCACTTTTGCTTAACATGTAGCTTCTAATTACAGAAACACTGCAGCTCTGACTTTTTTTTTTAGCCACCCTCCGTTACAGTCGCTGATACATACAAAAAGCCCTCGATAAACCCTTTTCTACTCTTTCATATCTCCACGCTTCCTCACATAAAAATTACCTATGATGTGTATATGTCATCATATACAGTTTTTCCCCTAAGTCAAAAAGAGGGGAAAAATACTAATGAGAAGAAATTGCCCAGAATCTGGCACTCTGCTCGAAATAAGATTAATGGCTGTACATTTAGGAGAAAGAGTTCAGTTAGATCTTCATGCCTATGCTTTAAAGGGATAAGTTATCACATTGATAATATTACAAGAATACTGATCTCAAAGTCTGGAGAAAATAAGCAATTGGTTTTTGTTCCACAGAGTGGACCACAGGTACCTATGAACTGACTTCTTTGGGCAGCCCATTCTGTGGTGGCTCAGGTGTGCACACGAGTCCGGGTTACAACGAGAACTTCTGTCTTTGCTCCCCCTGCTCCCAATCTCCAAAAACTTTCCAGCCTTTGTTACCTGATTAATGTCACTCTTCTAGCACTTAATTGACATGGGTGTAAATCTAGAGTTCTGGGTGGACTCCTGAGCACATCTGCCTCTGTTCAACAAAATGTCACTTTATTACATCAACCACATGAAACCCTAATAATGTCAACTGTGAAAAGGTGGTGGTAGGGATGGAGTATGCRTATGTTTTCCGAGACCTTTATTACATGTTTGAACACATAAGCGTTATCCTGACTGTGCTGAATCTTTATAATGACATCTGTTCTTTGCAGGACTCCTATCCTGAATGACATTAAAAAATATTTTATTTTATACAGTTGTATCAAGAAGTAACTTCTTATTTTATTACTCTTCCCCATTTGCTGCAGTCTCTATTCAGCATAGCTGTAAGTGTTTTATTAATGTCCTGCTGTTTATAATAGGCAGCAACTAATACATTTTCATTGTGAGCTCTTCTCCTTTTGCCTATATTTGCTAATTAATTTTTCTCTTGCTGTACAACACTTTGGGGCTTACGCCTTGTGAACACTGATAATTAAATGTGCTGCTACTTTTAAAGAAGAAAAGAAGTTAATGACATTCTGTAATGTCTGATTGATTACAAAACTGAAGTTCCCCTGCAGTAAATTCGTTCAGATGGAAATCTGTACTGTTAATGCTTTCTGACTTAATGGTTATGTTGGTGAACATATACAGCAGTATGTGGAATGTACAAATGTATAAATATGTTGATTTTTAATAAAAAAAACTTTTAATTATGTTTCTGTCATTTATTTCTAGATATATAAACCCTGGGATGTGAATGGCCAACTGAAGGAGAAAGATTCTTCAGTGGTAAATAGAGGATTCATCTGGGTGACTGACAGGTGGTCAGATGAAAAGGCTGAATTAAGCAAGTGCAGGGTGTTAATGGAAATAAACAGGTGTTCTTAAAAACTAGTGAATTTTACTTTTGGGAAGGAGTTTTACTTTGTTTTTACCTCTTCCTTGACTGAATCTGGGTTTTTAGATTCAGGTGAAAGCGGCTACTGCCATACAGATTTGGAAGATCTTGATCTGCCTTTGTCTAGCCAAAGCAGTCCCTTCCGTGATTAAAGCCGGCGGTTGTGTGGGGGGTCTGGTCAGTGACGGGTGCGTGGACATCCTAGAGCAATACGAACAGAAGTACTAAAACGTTTTGAGTGGAAGACCTCGAAACAGGGCTGGTGTTGATCTGGGAGCATAGGCTGGTAGTTGAGAACAGTAGAAGCGGATGCTGTTCGCAGAGGCACCTCTGGGACCAGGTAGAAAGTGAGCTTAATCTGCAGCTTCTCTACTGGGGCACTCTTTAGTAAAAACAAAAATTTAGGGAAAACAAAGATGCAAGTGCTACCAAGGTTGGATGGTATTTATTTTTATTACTAGAGATTCCTAATTCCACCTTAGGAGGCCAAAAGCAAAGTTACTGCCAGAGCCTAGCCCATGTCCCCAGGAAAAGGGAACTATTATATCCCTGCAATGTGGAAATGAAGCTGGCACTTATATACTCTACAGCAGGGGGCCGGTGTTCCTCATCTTCCTCCTCGCTGCTCAGGAATAATGGTCCTGGCTCAGAGCAAGCTTCAGGGCCAAAGGGCCAGGTGTCCTCCTCTTCCCACTTCCAGCAGAAGAGACCAGGGCCACCGCAGTGGCACAATAGGACCTCCTGATGAGGAAACGCCAGGAAAGGGAGGGTGGTAAGGAGGCTGTGGTAAGCCAAGGGAACCAGTGTTCTCTCCAAGGGGAGGCAGCGAGGGAGGAATGCAAAGGACAAGTACAGAAAAGGGAGGAATCTGTGTTTAGGACGTGCCGGTGTGACCTAATTCAGCTGGTCTCCAGCCCCACTCTGCATGTGCTTGTGTCTTTTCTCCCTGCATCTTCCCTGCCCATGATATAGGGGAAATCCTGTACATGACCAAAATGTACTGAGGATGCTGGCTAGAAAGTGTAGGCACGTGGTAGCCTTTGGGTAATGAGAAATGGGAAAACTGGATGAAGCGTCTCTCAGCCCTGAAAAACCATCGCTGGAAGGAATTTAAGAGAATGTGGCAGTAACCAGGCAGGGGGAGAAGTGGTCACTGCTAGGTTTATGTATTGGCATGGGCCTGTGCATCCTGAGGGGGTGGTATGTCCTTTGCCTGCTACATCCCTCTCTCTTTCTCTGTCACGTGCAGTTTGTGAATGTGATGGTTGTCCTGGCAAACTATAAAATGGGCAGACCTCACTGAAACTATGGTTTAACGTTGGTATGAATGAATCTGTCACCTCAATATTTTACTGCTCTTGTGCTAAAAATCACTTGGCTCTTTGCATATTCTGTTTAATCATCAGGACTTGCTGCTTGTTTCAAGGTTGTGCAAACAATATTTCCACCTGTCTTTTTGTTGCTGCGTTTTTTAGCCAAAAGTAAGTTTATATAAAGAAATAATATCATAAAGACTGTTGAGCAGTAGCTACGTGCCATTCAGTCAGCTTGGTTTTAGTTGCGAGCGTGGCTTTGACAGTATTGCACTGTCATGGTTTTATTTGATGTCTCAAAGCCAAATAACAAATGGGAATGTGCTCATTCTCCAGTTTGGTTTGTGCATTAAAAACTCATGGGGTGGTCAGAAAGAAAGATGCAGAAGCAAAATCTGTGCAGTTTGGCTAGTTCTTCCTTGATTTTCAGCTACTTCTCTGAAACTGCTGCTTAGAGAGTGGGGAGAATCCTGGATGTCTTTTGCCTGAGCTCAGCTCAAACCTCTTGAAGCATCTTGGTGCTCAGGCAGTAGAGGACAGGGTAAGCCCTCAGCCAGGCAACGCAGGCACTAGTAACGCTGCAGGCATCTACTGGATGCCGAAGACAGGTTGTGCCCTGCGTAGCCAGCAGGGTGAAAATCCAACATGGTGGGAACTGTAGTGAAGGGCTCTTGTTTTGAAGTTCAGGTCTACGCTCACCTGGCAAGGTTTCTACAGCCCTGTCAGGTCAAGTTTGTTCCTTTGGCTGAAGCAAAGGCTGTGGGCACATTGGTGGGTGCTCAGGACTCTCTTACAGAGGGTGTTTGGGATGCAAAGGTTGGAGTGCAGCATGATGCTGAAAGGAATGAAAAATGTTACCACAACAAGCATTGCTTCATTAGCTCAGCCAGCTGGAAATACACCCTGGAGAGCCCTGGTTTGCATTTCCCCAACCATCCATCCAGTCAGTGGAGGAAAGGCAACGCAGAAAGTATCAAAAAAAAAACAGTTATGGATTTGGCACGTGGGAATTCAGCTAGTTTTGTCTCTAGACAGTGGTTAGAAACTGGTCCCCTCTAATCATCCAGATGGCAACTCCTTCCAAGGCATAGCTGAGTTTTGGCAGAAATGAGCCCCAAGGTCCAGTTCACTGCAACAACCATAGCTGCAGGACAGCATAGGGTCAAAGAGGCCAGGGTTGCTAACAGAAAGGTGATGGCTGAACACACAGCAGGTTTTCAGTAGGTAACGAGGCTGATAATGATAGTGCCTAAAAATCCAACAGCAGTCATGAACATTACCATTGCCTATAATTGCTAATAACCCCCTGAAGATATACTGCCTTGTCAACGTGGTACTTGCATTGAGTGGGACCTGACCATCCCAATGTGTGTTAAAATCCTAGAAAAATTTAGGCTCCATTCTCCAGAGACCGTGTTGTCCAAGCCCAACTCGAAACAGGGTCAGCTTGTGTCAGGTTGGTTGTGTTGTTTTAGACCAGTGCTGACAAGCTTGAAACCAGATTGGGAAGGGTCCAAATGTCTTCTGGACAGCTCTTTGCCAGAGGAATGCATTGCTTAAGCATCCACAAGACTCTCTGGTGGATAAATGGCTAAAAGGTGCATCTGTCTTAGAGGAATTGTTTGGGGTTTTTTTCAGGTATTACAGAAGGACTGAATAAACAGGGAATTTCTAGAAAATAACAAGCTACTGACGACAGCTTCAAGAGTGTCTGCTTGGTGCTTCCCTGACCTGGAGAAGTATATTCAAATAAAATGCAAGTTCTTTATATCTGTTTGAAAGTCTCAGACTGCATGCAAAGATGATTCAATCCCTTTAGTCCATGTAACATACCACATTATTCTGCAGTGTCACGCCAGAAAGCTGCCAGCATTTGACTGAAGTATGGGTTTTTTTCTACTTGAACCACAAGCAGTTGAAGATGGGGACAGAGGAGCACAGGATGGATTCGTATCTGCTTTTTTAAAAAATGTTATGCACTGGGGATTTATATTTGCAAAGAGGAAAGGAGGTTTTCATTTCTGTACTCATTTGATCCATCTTTAGGTTTTAACTTGTCATATTGTATTTCAAAGCATCTCTGTGGCTTGTTGTGACACACTCATTCGTCAAGCAGAAGGTTTAGTGTTCGTCCTTCAAAACCTTCCTGAAAGCTCTTGTTCTGGATAGCAGCCGCTCAGTACATCACCCCTAGATACTCCAGTGATCATGCCAGGAGTAGAAATATTTCTGGCAGCAGTTGCTCATTCTGTAATGCTGAATGGTGATAGAAATATGATGGTCAAAACTAAAAACTACAAACTAGAGGAATCTCAATCCTGGAGGAGAGGGAGGAATTCTTTTGTTAAGCTGCAATTAATTATTAATACCTCGATATCCTACACTTTTGGTTTTCCCACCTGCCTGATACCAAGTCACTTACAAGTGTGCATAGTGTTCTGTACAAATAATCACTTGTGCTGACGACTTACCTCCCTGTGGGAGGAAAAATGGAAAGACTTTCTTGATTGAAGCCATGCTGTGACAGGATTCGAAGGCAGCCAAAAAGAACTGCCAGGGCTTTTTTTCAAAGCGAATACCCCCAAAAGCACCAAGAGGGCTCTGAATGTAAAAGCCAGGCTTCAGGCAATCATGAGCTAGAACAATTTTGAAACGGAAAAAGCTCATGAGTTGGGTAGGGAGGAAGTTTTTTTGCAAGCAAATTCCCTCCCCCTCACCTCCGCCTTGTGTCTTGCCAGATGAGGTTTTAACTTCGTCTTAGGCTTCAGAACAGACTTCAGTGGCTTCCTAAATTGCAAAGGCCCCTCCACTCAGCCGCTTCTTGCTCCCCTGGGGATAAGCCCCGCTGCTCCTGCTCTCAGGGGCTGCCAGTCTCCGCTGTGCCCGCAGGTTCCCGTCAGTCCCTGGCCGGCTTGCGCGCTTGCTTCCCTTGCTTGGCTGCACCTTGTTCTCCAGGCGTCTTCCCTGGCTGAAGAGCTGTGTGGCTCTCGGGCGGTGCAGGCTGTGCCCTGCCCGGGGGGGCTCCCTCCACCCGGGTTTGACCACTTTCCCCTCCAAACTTGTATCAAAACTTTGTGCAGTGTGATATTAAGCTTTAGTAAAATGCTAGAAAATAAAAATAAAGTAAAAATAAACAGAGGTTCCTGACTTTATTAACCAGTGTYGCATTAAATAAAGAGCAAAGCTGTGCTCTAACACACAAATTCAAGGTCTCTTAGCTTGGCAGCAATATATTTTTCTTTTTATGTTGAAACGTTTTCATACACCCACTATTTTAATGAAGTATCTACGGTGAAATGTCATCTTTAATGGTTTCTCTAGGGGAACAATTAAGTCAACTTACTGTTTTAATACCGAAGGGAGTCTGAAGGCATTTGTAAGCAGTCCCRCCGAATTCTGTCCAGCTGTAACTGCAGAAGTCTGAGGAAGCCAAGGGGACAGCCCTGCTGCATGTGGACTTATATCATACAATAAACAGCAAGTGCTGATTTCGTGCAAAATAAAAGTCTCAGACAAGATCGCCTGAATCAAAAATTGTGAATCCTGAAGACATGAATCCTGAAGATATCCTTGTCTTCTGAACTGAAGGAAATGGAGTTGAACCTGCTGTAAGTTTTGCTTCATTTTACTCTCTAGTAGCAAGATTTGGGCCGAGAGGAATGGGGTGAGGACTGACAGTGCTTAATTGCTGAACAGTTTTTACAGGAATAATGTTTGTGAGAGACCTTCTACTTCAGTTTCATTCTTCCTCATCTCCAAAACCCCAAACCAATGACCCCTCACGCCAGAGCATGATGGATATTTGGCAAATGCACAGGCAGCTGGGCTGTTCCTCATTTCTTATGTCCAAGCCCCTCTGGATCTAGCCTCAGACCCTGGCAGCGAGGTGACAGAGTAGCCAGTAACATTCGGTAACAGAGGTGACAACTACATCTGAATTTTCTCATTTCTTTCATGCCACCAACATAACATCGAAACGCTAAAGCTACCCAGCCTGTTTGGGCGGTTTTCTTCATTTCATAGCATTTTCCTAAAGAATAAAACCTTTTTTTTTTTTTTTTTAGCCTAATATTTTGAGGGTGAAGTTCATGCCAGTTTCGGGCAACAAATTTTATGTGCTGTGGGTGTCTCGGCCCATTTGGGCTGACCTCCATCTCTGGCTGAGGTAAGCTGAGGGAGGTGGAGGAAAAGCTAAGCGCTMTTTGTATTTTTCTATCATGTCATCACGTCTTATCTAGATACTTTAGTTCTRGCATAACATGGCACCTAAGTCTTGTGTGCTCCCTGCTGCATGGGGTCAGACCCATCACAGAAAACGTACAAAATGTCTTGTTCAGGTAGTCCCAGGAATGGAAATCATAAAAACCCAGCAACTTGATATGCTCATTTTATGCATCATTACCTGCTGTTGCTTTACACAACTGTCCTGCTGTCAGAGCGCTGGGAGTGCTCTGGCATACAAAGAGCATTTTCCTGTTCTTTATAACATTTCAGGGGAAGAAAACTGTAACCGAGGTAGAAGAGGACCTCATTTCTCCTTGAATACTGGCATGCTCTACTGGCGAAGTGATGGTGGCAGTGCTAAAACTGTGCTCATGCTGACTGTACTTTCCAGCGGGTAATATAACCACGCTGTAATGAAAGCAGGYGACATCAGTACAAGTGTAAGTCCTYGCCAGTATAACTTTGCCCACTGCAGGTCCCCGGCGCTGCGGAGAGAGAGGACCAGCTCCGGCACTGCGGTGGGCACGTAAGTCGGAGGCAACCGTACCGCGTCCTCAGCTGCGCAGCAAAATGTGCTGTTTACAAGGCTGTCCTTCGCGTGGCCTTTTCTGACAGAGGTTTTCTTTCAGCCAAGTCCAACAGCTGGTGGGAGGCAAGGCACCCGAGGGGAGACCCATAAAACAAATACGCTGCTCTTCTTAAAGCACACTGAGATGCACCGAAGACCAATACAAACTTTAGAGTCCCATGTGCCCTACAGCAGAACAATAACAATAGTATAACAAAAAAAAAAAAAAAGATTGATTCGCAGCACCCAGCCTACTTGGCGATGCCCCCAGACAACTGCTTTTGTGCTTGACCTGTTCGCTCCATTGAATTACCCAGCCTGGCTTCAGGAGCAACACGTTTCTGCTTGTTCTTGTGGTACCGGTAAGGTCACCGAACAAATCCACACAATCCAAAAAAGACTGGCAGCTTTACCTTTTGCGGCATAAAGAGGTGCATACCACACGGAGGCAACGTTTGTTCAGGTCCATGCTTTTCACTCTACATGCTTTCTTACAAGAAAATTTTAAAACCTGTGTATGTGCCTTCCAAAAGATGGGTACATTTTTCCTCTAGTGTATCACTGAGAATAAATTTCCAGCCTTAGCTAGTGCTGAAAAGAGCATTAACACTGTGGAGTTATGCTACTAAGCAGCCCCTCTTCTTCCTCCCTGCTCCTCACCCTAGTTCACCTTTGGGACATTTCTATTATGTTTGCCGTCTCCCATTACAGTGTTTTAAAGTGTGTGGTCTGTATTCRTGCAAGCTCCATTCCTGCACACCCATCA
The DNA here is from genome assembly GCA_035582835.1 of Phoebastria nigripes. Classification (NCBI taxonomy): domain Eukaryota; kingdom Metazoa; phylum Chordata; class Aves; order Procellariiformes; family Diomedeidae; genus Phoebastria; species Phoebastria nigripes. The sequence goes on from JAYKAV010002806.1 coordinate 116,205, forward strand.
CATAAAGCCGATGATTAATTCACCCTTTCTGAAATTACGCACACTGCATCAATACGATATCTAGTGTTTCACCACTTTTAAATAGTTTTAAAAACAGTGACATTATATTCTTCCATTAATAGTACTTTAGAAACACTGAAAAAACCCATGCCCACAGAAAATGTCAGGGATCTCATCCAAGTGGCCTGAGCTTACAAGCCTGAGTTTAAAAACAAACTCATCCCTGAATAATTTCAGTGTTTTAAGTATTTATATTTATTATTTAAGGTTCAGCACAAGTCAGACTGGCTTTTACAGAGAGAATGCAAGAGAACAGCTACAACAGAGCAAGAGTCCCGGGAGTGTCTGAGCCCGGTCGGTGTGCACAAGCAATCAGAAAGGCAGGGAGAGGGAGAAACACTYCAAAGGAAAACTAAGGAAGGAATCAGCATGGTATGCCTTAGCAGATGATAAATTATAGAAATGGCATGAAAAATCCAGAGATAAGGCTGCAGGGGGCTGGCAGAATGGGGAAAAGAACAAAAACTAAGGTGAAAGAAAAGGAAAGGCAGAGGAAAAATAAGATTATGCAAGTAACCCCCAGTGCCCACTCAGCTCTTAGGACTACCTTTCTGGAGACACCCACACGTGCCCCTGAGGCTTTGAAAATGTTGCCCCTAAGTGTCAAAAGAAATCTCTGTCCTGCTGCTCTCCTCCTTGCCTCCCCTTGGCTCATCCCGCCTGCCAGTCTGACGCTGCACTCTCAAATGCACCGGTTCTCTTTTCACCCCGACCTCTCTGTGCTGGTTGCTGGAAGAGGCCAGGGACCATACCTAACTCAAGACATTTCTTCATACAACCACAGCAGCACTATCTCAGTGATATGTCAAAGTTTTACCAGGTGGATTCATTAGAAAGGTGACTTATTTACAACTTCAAATATATACAAAAAGGACAATAACGAGCCTGCTTAATGTTCGTGAAACAGACTTAATGCCATTTAATTACTGCACCTGTACCAAAAGGCAGAAGGAAAAATATAATTAAACTCCAGAATTAGTAAGAGGGGGAAAAACAGTCTAATAATAGCTACTTCACCAATAAACATAAAGGTTATAAGTGGAATCCCCAGAATTTCAAAGTCAAAATAAATTTGTGAAAGTGAGAAGTCAGAAAAAATAATAATCAGGCAGCAAAAGGTAAATAATCCATTAATTATGCACATCTGCTGAAGCAACTGAGTGAGCAGGATGCTCGTCTGGCTGCAGAGCAGCAAAGGCAATACCCGGCAGCAGCCAGCACGGCCAACCCTGCCCCGTGGATGCCGGTAGCACCTTTGCCTACAGCAGCCTGCTCCATCGCCTGCTACCAGAAAAGACCACTGAAACAGAGTAATTATTAGAAATAGGCACTAGACACAGTTCCTATAGGAAATGCTGTGCTTAAAGGGGACAAGCATATGGTAAGAGACAATACTCAGCACGTTACGGCTAGACATACGCCTGTGGAAAATCAAGCACGAGTGCAATGGTGAAAACTGTGGGCAAAGGGGTGTTAGCCAGCCTTGTAACCACTGACATGGCAGCTTCACTTCACCACTGACCTTTTTCAGTTTCCTTCTTGCAAAAACAAGGCAGGGCCTTGACGTGCATGAAAAAGAAGGATGTTGTCTCTACATTGAGGTTAGCAGTTTAAGGCAGCTTGCTGCATTTACTTTGGATAAGTTTGTTTTTTAGGTCTGTACAGCCAATTAATGACCCAAATGCTTTTAGTTCTTCAAAATGTGGCTGAGCCTTGACCTGCTGTGGGTGTGTGGGTTTATCCAGCCAATGTATCATCCTGACTCTCTGAGAGATGGGGCTCACCACATGCAAGCCCCTTGGCTTTGTGAGATGCTGCCAAGGCAGCTAGGACTGCAGGCCAGTTTTAATACCTTGAAAACGCACAGTACCCACCGCATATAATAGCTATTGCATCTCTGCAGTAATTGAAGCTGAGAAAGAAAACATGAGTGGACCTGGAGCTGTAGCACTTTGCTGGCAGAAGAGTTGAGGCCACGCAATTTTAGCACTGGAGAAGCCAAGATCCATCCCAGGCTACCGCTGAAGCCTACTCTGATTCACACAGAAGGTATGTTTCCCAGTATTGTCTTTAGACCACTTTTTCCCTGATAATAACTCACATTAGGACACTTTCCCTGCTGTTCTTTGATGGTTACTTGTAAGCTGAAGGGTCTCCTGATGAGCACATTTTGTCTATCTTGGAACAGGTGATACACATGTCTCTAGCCTGGATTAAACAAGCGGTGTCTGTCCCAGACGTTCACACCTTTCACACTCTTCGTTAGAAACCTCTGCTGTCACAATTATTCAGCCAAAGTAGTCCATTTAGTTTATTTTTAAAAGCTAATTGCACTGGCACATTAGTCCTTTCAATTTTCTTTTTAGAATTTTGAGTTTAGCATATCAACACGCTAAGCATGGAAACAGCCAAAATTAAAAGAGATTTAGCAAACTTCAGATACACCCAGGAATGGCAGAAAACGTCATCCACAACACGACATAAGTAGAGAACTTTCAAACCAGAAGGACTCTGGGAAGAGCATTACATTGATTCAAATCCCAGAGAGGTAAACTTATGGAAATACGTTATTATAAGTAACTATACATAGCTACTCAGCACTGCAAAGTTCCCTGTTTTCAGTGAGTGTAAGGTCAAGGAGTGGATCACATTGCAAGGCTCAGAGAGTCTACTTTCACACAAGGGAAGTGTTAGTGGCTTCTGAGGTCTCCTTCAACCTTTTTGGCTTTCCACAGTTTAAAAGACATGAAAAGGTTAAAAAAAATTTCTGAGGAAACCTGTTTCGGAGGATGAGACAGAACAGAGAAACTTTTTTCTGCAGGGTACGTGGAGTTGAGCATTGCAAGGACCTGCGGAGGCATGAAAGTGTTGGCTTTTGACAGAAATTTAGCAGCTCCTCCCCTGTCAACTTGTACAGAAAAGTGCCAATGGGCAAACGTTTTCAGATCTGTGGAGCAAACAGACTCCAGCGCTGCTTCAGGCTTCAGCGCAGCATCGTCTGGCCTCACACGGCACAGGGAGCGATGGGCATGTCGAGAAAAGCTCTCTCACACCTCGCTGCCTGCATCCGGGAACAGCTGCTGGCGCCAGCGCCGCTGCATCCCTGAGCGACAACCGCCGGGGGAGGCAGGCATTGAAATGTGAGGTGTCTACTGAAATGAGACATTTTATTTTACGTTGCTCTGTAGCAGAGGAGGCGTGTGCTCCACTCCGGGTGTACCTTTTGGTCACCCCTTCCTTGGTGAATCTCCTGAAGCGGTCCTGAGAGTGTGAACAAATGGTTGTTCCCGGGTCATTTAAATAGGGCACAGTGTCTTGGCTCAAGGTGTGCGCTTGCCATGATGCTCAATTCGGACTTCTTCGGTTTGTATGCATGTGCTTTGCCTGTTCTGAGGAGGCTTGCTAAAACACGTGCTTTGCTTTTTAATGTCAGAGGTGACAAGATACCACCAGAAGCAGGGATCTACTGATGTAATAAGGCAGGAAAACATGTTACCAAAAAAAAAGGATGATATTGAACAAGGAGTGAAATCAGGTCAATCCCGTAAGATCTTGTTCGCTAGGTCTTAGAGAATAATGCCTTTGGATGAATTAGAGCACATTTACAAAAATACTTCCTCATGCCTATTCTTGGTCTAAACTCATAGTAAGAGGGCTGATCCCTTTGCAGGATCTCGATGCTGAGATGCACAGAGAACCCTGATTTAGCAAAGCACGCGCTTACACAGAAAAGCAGTATGGTATTACAGTGCTTTGATAATGGTCATGGAGATTTTGCCCTAAGGGAGGTAAAGATCTGGACTTGGGAAGGGAAGGTCTTTGGCGTAAGAGCAGTCAGTGTTTTTTCCTGCAGAGAGTAGTCCCTTCAAGTACTTTGAGCTAAAACATTTTTTACCTCAAAATTCTCTGGACTCCTGAAACATGAAAAATGTAAGGCTGATTTTTAAGCTAGTCACTGTTCTTGAAAGACACGTAGGGAGCCATTGAGAACCATTTGAGGGAACATTTCCAGCTTTGGACTGCAAAGTGAACGGAAAGAAAATTGGGTTTGTTTCTGGGGGAAGAAGGAGTTTAGTAATTCTCCCTTAACTCTAACACTGCAGAGACGCGATCCTGGGCAGAAGCATCACTCCACCACAGGAACACCTAAAGGGCTACTCGGAGGCCCACAAAAGTATCTTTAAAAGAACTTTAAACTTTTTTGTGCTAGGACTAAGAAGCCTGCAAGTGTGTCAAATTAATTGATGATGGTTAATTTGGATCCCCCATACTAGTGCACAGATGTAGTTGTTCTCAGCCTGACTCCTGGGTACTCTCCCTACCAATACTTAAGAGAGATCAGATTGTTGAAATTGAAAGCTGCAAAGAAGCTTCATTTCTGTCTTATATGTTAAACAGCAATACGTAACCAAGAGGTACCTGAATTTATCAACATTGCAGGTTCAGTTGCAAGCAAGTCTTACTTAAACGGCCATCTTAATTTAGATGGCTTTAGAAAAATGATTTAGAAAAAAATCATTTAGATTATTTAGAAAAAAGAATCTTGCCCAATTTCAAGAGTTGATATAGAAACTGTAATAATGAACGAGTTAAAAAAAAATTGCACACCCACTACCTCGAATGCAAAGCCTCTCCAATTGCTTTTTTCTTGGTATTAGCATTGCTGTACTAAGCTAGATCTCTTTTCCAGAGAGGTGAAGCTAAATGGGGTTATCATTAATCAAAAGCAAAAAAGCTTTTGAATTGAAGATTCAGAATAAAAAGGATCCAAATCTATTCAAAAGACAACTGCAGCGCACAGACCTGAGAAGCAGTTACRCTAAAAATGCCAGTGCTACAAAGCCACAGGTGAACATTTAGCATTACACTCTGCTGTAAGGTGGCAAAGTCACTACAGTGACCATGGAAAAAAAAGGCTAATGAATTGTAACAACAGCCATGTTTCTCCTGCGAGGTTCAGAAGCCAACTTCACAAACTGCTCCTGTGCAGGAAAGCAGCAAAGCGGGACTGTTTGGGTCTGATGTGCATGTCTGTTCCCCTTCTCAACAAACTAAACAGAGAAAGATGTGGTGAACTAGTTTACTAGAAATCTGCTTTTCACTGAAAAAACTCATTCAGAGAACTGAGAGTTCAGCATAACCAAAGCAACACGGAGGCTTTTTTGTCTTAGAAATATTTTTTTTCCATTTTTATGACTACATGTCACAAGCAGTTTATATCATTAATGTCTGTGTAACAGAAACTTGTTTCCATGGTGCTTTACTAGTACTCAGCCACTATAATTTTATATTGGACAATAATTCCTAAGCCTACTCCTCTACCTATGTGAACACATAGCAAGTCTCTTCTGGTAGCTTTGGTAACCTCTTCTAGCTCTATTAACTTTGCCTGCTTTTCTGTCACTTCCCTCCAAGTCCCTTGCCTCTGATGCAAATAATTGCCAGCGGAAGATGGCCTATGCTCAAAACTGGCTTTTCATCCCTGAATAAGGGTCCATGCAAATTAGATGCTCAGCTGAGTAAAATCCAACTTGCTAAATACCAGTAAAATTATGTCATGGAAACAGACCCCCGTAACCTGCCTTTGCTTTTACCCACCACTTGTCAGACATGATCACAATGATAGCAAATTAACTTTAGGAAAAAAAAAAACCTGACAGGGCAATATTCAAATGAACCACTTAACCTTTTGGTACTAAAAGCTTCCTGCAATAATGAAACATTAGTCATTAACAAAATGTGCTTTGTTAAATATTAGACAAGAGCACACATTCAATTTAGCACTCACGTATACTTAGCGACAAAGAGCCATCTGTGTTGACTACAATCTCCAGGACGGGAAGTGTGCTGTGAATGGCACTCCAGCCTAGTAAGGCTCTGGTGTACGCGGAAAAATACACAACAGCCAGTACATCATGGGAAAAGGTGATCCAGGAGAATAATCCTGTTTATGAGATTATTTTTTCACTGAAAGGGTTATCAAGCACTGGAACAGGCTGCCCAGGGAAGTGGYTGAGTCACCATCCCTGGAGGTATTTAAAAGACGTGTAGATGTGGTGCTTAGGGACATGGTTTAGTGGTGGACTTGGCAGTGTTAGGTTTACGGTTGGACTCGATGATCTTAAAGGTCTTTTCCCACCTAAATGATTCTATGATTCCCCCTCCTCAGTGCTATCCATCCTGTGCAAGCACAGAGGAGAACCAAAGTAAAAGAGCTCCACCTAGCTAGTGGGCAGACAAGGAAAACTGCCCAAAGTAAGGTATTGCCCATGATGTCTGCATGTTTTCATGAATGGGTTACAGCGTCTTGCTCCTTAAATCGACAGTTACAACTCCCTGGCCAGCCCCAGGCTGGCCACCTAGGTCACTGGATGGCACAAACATCGTCACAGAAGCAGCGCTTGCATAAGCCCCTGAAGCATTGGCTCAGGTGCTGGGGAGAAAGAGGTGAAGAGGACTATGGCTTTAAAATATTTGCCCAATTAAGCATGTGGACAGAAAGGCTGCATGAGTGGGACCTATAAGTAAAGTATGCTGAGTTCCTTCCCGAGTAAAGGAAAAAAAGGAAGACTAGATTTATTGTCTGTCAAAAATTCAGTTTTGTCTTCTTGTGTTCAATCCAGAAAATTGCTGTGTACTCCCCTTCCCCACTGGCCTTTGTTAGCCCTCGCTGGCTCCCCTTTCACCTTGACTGAAGTGCAGTTGACAGTAGCTAATGTCAGTGGGGCTCCGTCTACTCTCCAACATTTGGTATGAGGGATAAAACATCCTGACAGACCTCCACGGGTCACCTGACAAGCACAGATGTTAGCCCAGAGCACGTTAGTAGATCCTCAAACAAAGGTTCTTCAAAATATCTAATCTAAGTATGAATTTCATTTACTGGATGATAAATAAATATTTCAAGACGAGCTTCTGAGCTGTACACCACTCCATTTCTTCATTTTAAACATGCATATTAATATACCCATAAATTTATGTTAAAACAAGAAACATTACTTGGCTAGCATCACATGTATTTCAATTGCCTGAAATTCTTCTTCTTGTTCCACAAGAATTCAGAAAGTTCTTTAGGCAGCTCCAGACCAAGACACAGTACAAGTGTCATCTTGTTTAGCTTTCATGATATTGCTCTGGGCAAGGTCAACTATTCCATATTGTTCTGTCAAGACAAGAAAACGTATAAGCAGTAAGATCTGAAAGGTTTCAGGCCTTCTGGGAATCCTCCCTGTAGGGATCACTGCAGCAGAAAATCTCAACAGGAACAGCAACAAAAACATGTGGCAAGAGGAACAAGCTTCTCCAGCATGTTTATATTTTCAGCTGTTTTCAAGTCCTTTAGACTGAGAGAAATGCTTTTACAATGTCTACTGAGCCCTATCGAGGGCGTCTCATCAGCACTTGAAAATTCACGGTGTTCTTTAGCTTTACACGTTCCTTATTTGTGACATATAATCCAAGCCCATAACGAAGTAGTTCTTATTCGGACAACACCACAATTAAGTTTCTGGAAGCAAATTAGGTTTTACCAACAAAATCCCTCTACTGAGAGCCATGATTTCTGTATATTTTGGGTTTCTATGTGAGCTAGTTGCTCCCTTCTTTCCAAGGACAGGGATGATCTCTACTAAATCTTGGCAAGTCTATGGAAAGTTTGCAGAGGTGAATTATAGGAGTCTTCAGCTGGTGTCTTCTACTTCTGCTGGAAGATATCAGACAGAAACACATGCATGTTAAAAACAATTGAAAAACAGCAAGAGAAGATTTGCTACAATTTGTCCTGAATCTCTTACTACAAAAATTTTTTTCAACTACTTCTCTACAATATTGGCTGCTTAAAGTCACCCTTGCCAGCCACAGTGAAGAGCTGAGAATACATTAAATGCCAAAACGTAAAGCTGAACAGTCCTTGTCACAGTACATTATGAAATGATGATAGTGCTTCTTCTGAATTGTTCCATTAGAAAAGCTATTCTTAGGGGAAAACAACCTGGTTAGCAGTCAAAATATTAGGAAGAATTCTTAGTAAATGCCGCCTTTAAAAGTCTGCCAGAATAGCTATGGAGATTGCACATGCATGGAATAAAAAAACCCAAACGGTTTTATTCTAATACCTATCTTTGGCTGGCTTTAACTGAAAAATTCGATCTATCTTCGGAATTTATAGGCCAATAGAGCCAAGGGGGAAAAAGATACATTTTTTAGAAGTATTCATGGTTTTGGCCACTAATAAATAGTTGTGGTAAAGGTAACTAGCAAAATGAATCGGTAACTGAGGATACATGCTTATACTGAGAAATACGAACAGGCACTAGCCTGAAGAATGAGAAGCTGTGGAAACATCAACCCTACTTCAGCCGTAGCAGTACAGCTGCATGGTGTGGAGACAGGACTTCTGACCTCAAACAAATTTTAATCCTATAGGTTGCACTCCAGGTGAGGAATGAGCAGAGCAGGTTTTAAGAACTCACACTGCCTCATACCCACAAGTTATTTGGGTTATGGTAAATGGTTTTACAGATGCACGAGTCTCTGCATTCTATGACAACAGCACACAGCATCTAGTTCAGAAACCCAAATATTGAAGTTCAGTAGCGAAGACAGCTCAGATCCCAACAGATTTCTCTGCTACCTGCAGATATCCTCTCCTCTCTGCAAAAAAGAAAAGCAAAGCTGTATGGGATGGTTCATGCATGCAGGCGTGCTGCAGAGACTGATGCCGGGGAGTCTACAGACAACGTCCCTCTGCACCGTTACCAACGATTTAATCCCTTGGCAAGCTCTCAGGGGGCACTGCCAGTCTAAAGGTTAAGGGCTGGTCAGAGAGCTTCAGGAGTGCGAGATACTGAGATGTCAAAACTAAATGCAGCACTATCATGGCAGAGCGCTGTTACCAACTGTCCTGGTCCCACTGCTGTGGGACATTGCTGGTTAGCAAACGTGGCTGGCATCCTACCATCGACCCTCTTCAGAAGAATGTTATTTCAAGCAAGGGGAGTTAATCAGGATTCTGGTTCATTACTTAGGTTCTGGGCCTTTTCCCCATTTAACAAATAAACACCCTCCCCACCCCCCCAAATCTGTCAGTTTAATGCAAGAGCAAGAAGCAGACTGTAACTCCGGGGGGCTTCCCTTCACACTCTGCCTTACTCTGCAGCACCCTCCCTCCGAGTCTCCCTTAGAGGCTCCAAAATCAAGCTTTAAAGGCCCGCTGGCAGCTGCATAGTTAGTTACTTTTCTCATCGACTTGCAGAGCATAATTTCTCTTATTAATTCATATTCATGTATAATACTTGCAGAAGGGCCTCCCTTTATCTGCTCTTACTTAATCCACAGCTTGGTGCTGTTTCCCCATCCCACTGCACTTGTCGTCTGGACTGCGCTACATACTGTTCCTGAGAACCAGTCTGGGCACTGAGCTGAATTTCCACGGGGACTCTCCATCCAGCACTTCCCGGCTCCTTTCTGAAATTCCTGTTAACAACTGCAGGCTGACATTAGATTACAGCAATCATTACTAACAGACGCTTTAAATGTTGCTGTTATAATTACATTGCCATTGCAGTGGGGAATGGCACACTTCAAAGAAAGCAGGAGAGCTGGGCTGGGAGAGCAAGGCCAGCCTTTCTCTTCAGAAGTAAAGAAGAACGCAGGCTGCGTATTCATTATCAGCAAATTTGAGCAGAGGGCAAGAACCGGCTCCTGTGGCTCTTCTTTCCTCAGCGTGGTCTCAGTTGGGGACTGATGGGAATGCTGACGGAGTGGGGCACTGCTCCCACTGAGCCTGGGAGGRAGAGTGGCCCTAAGCAAGGACAAGTGAAACCTTATATCCCAAACAGGCGTCATGCTTGGATACCTGTACTCACTAAACAGTAAATAACTTAAAAACCTCGTCTAAGATACTGGATTTGAGGTGTTTTTCAAGAAGCTGTAGGAGCCGCTCTGCATGGTTGGGAGCCTTAGCACCTTTAGAAATCAGGAATGGCGTTGCCGGTTGCCTTTAGGGGTACAGGCAGTGCCGTGGCCAGTACATCCCTGCAGCTACATGTGCTGAATGCCGGGATCCAAAATTCACCGCGGTAAATTCAAACAGGCCCAGAGGAGGATTTTGAGCAAGGTTTTCCACAGCCTTGGTATGAGTTTGTTGCTCATTTCTGAGCTGCTCAGAGGTGGTATCCAGCACCAGCTGCCCCGCCAGGGACCTGCCCGCCTCCCCTCCCTGCACCGGCACCTCCGGGAGACCTGGCTGGGGCCAGAGCCCAGGGAGCACCAGGGGCCTGCTCCGCGGCCGTGGGGTTTGGTGGGCGCCTTCCACAATGATCCGCTGGAGGAAAGCAAGCTTGTCTATGTACATACGTACATATACCTGCACGGGACATTCGGAAAGGCTTTCGCACCTAACTCGGGACACTCCTGCCAGTCTTCAAATCAAAACAGTTGTTCAACACTTTAAAGCAGTGGGTTTCAAGTTTGGCTTAAATATGTACTATATATTTTATCAGTCATGTACAATACATGCATATGATTTTGTATTTGCTTTTTTTTACATACATGTATACATATAAGCCTATCTATAGCTATATAATTGTCATTCTTAATGACCGATTTCTATAGAGCAGTGAAATAGGCATCACGTGGTTGTCTCATATTATTATAACAAAGTTCTTCCAGATTTGGGGCGGTGGGGGGAGAGGAAAGGGAACGAAGAGAGGAACTGCATGTGAACATTTTTGTTTGGGAGGATTGAAGGCATTTAAGGGACCTTTACAAAAATCACATTTAAGAGACCTCTCGTTCATCTTGCGAATAGTACAACAACAGCTTGCAGGAAATGATAATTATCTCCTACTACCACTTGCTGGTACCCTATAAAATATTCTTTTAAAATATCTAATGTGTTGAGGTGTGTCAAGTAGCTTTTTCACCACATGATGTGTGATAAACAGGATATCTCTCGTAATCAGAAATCTAAAGCATGCGGAATGTAAAGATTAAAAGAGCAGTGTTTTTCTTTAAATGAATGTAATCAATGCGCTTATTAGTTTGCTGCAGCAGAAGGAGGGAGTGGGTGGGTGTTTCAGAGTTGGCACATGTCTATTTGGCAACAGTGAATAGCCTGAGTGTTTATAGAGAGAGCTCTGTGGAATCCCTAGATTCTGCAGATTTCCTTACCAATTTTGTCTCGGATAATTAAGGATTTTAAATAATAAAAGAAAAGTTAAAGAGGAAGTACAAGCTCCAGCTGGATCAAATAAAAAATAAATAAAAAAAAATAAAAAACAAGGGTTTTTAAATTCTCAGTATTGCCTTAAAACTAAAAATCAGCACTAAAGCACAACTTGGCTTTTAAAAGTAACTATGGAAAACTGGCACCTGCTTCCTCAACAGATCTACTCCCTGGATGTATCCAGAGATATATCTTCTTAAACTAGTGATTAAAAAAAGTTTCTACAGCTGTTGGACCTGCAAGACACAACCCGTAAATGGGACAGGATTGAGCTGGAGTCTTTCTGGTCCATACCTAGCCGAACTGCATCACTGCACTGACCTAAGTCCCCAGCCACAGGTTCGGATAAAGCTGTTGTCAGCCGTGGTGATATGCAAGCAACAACCCCAATGTCTTCAAATCCCACGCTCTTCTTCAAGTAAGGCTAAAATATTATGGCAGCCCTCCTTGTCTAGAATGAAAAATGTATGTAGGTTTGCACAAATGCAGCCTAGTCGCTCTTTGGTCATGCCTGGGTATGACCGTGGCAGACGTTCAGTTCGGACAAAGCCTCCCTCTCCCTCCTGGTGAGCAGGACAACTTAGGCTTAGGCACAGCGAGTGCATCGCCTGTGGGAGCAAACTTCTGGGTGCAACAAACTGGCTGTAGCGTTACTGCCTCTTTCACATGCACGGGGCTCCTGGAGAGCCAGCGTGGCTGTTGCTGCCGCCATCAAGGAGGAGGTGAAGATACAGAAAAAGAGTATCACTCGTTTTTGAGGAAGGRCTGCTGCCACCCCAAAGCAGCGGGCATTCATCGTACCTCTCCAGCATTGCTAATGGCAGCAGAAACAAAAGGTCTGACCTGCTGTCCTGCCCCACGTTTTCTCCTTTCAATGGCCCAGCCCAGCCTCTCATCCTAGAAACATAATTCTGTTTCATCTACAATTCCAAAAAGCCATAGGCTAGTTTTAACCACCAGCTAAAATTTATGTAGCCATATTAAGCTCAAAAAGTCCCAAAAGCCTGTTGAACTGAGCCCTTGGAGGGCTGGTGGCCAACTCGGAACAGATGAGGAGACAGTGCTGTTCTTCTCTGAGAGCAGCGTCTCTGGTGCTATCGGACATGAGGACGCGGCTCAGGACACAGCACGAGGGCAGCAGCACGAGCTGCAGGCTGCCTGCGAGCAGCCGTGAGGATGGACCCGCAAGATCAGGGGGTGCCAGGCATTAGCACTCTCTTATGTGGATTCTCTACTGAAAGCTTGGACACTGTCAGAAAGACCAAGAGCTAAATAGACATCCAGTGCCATTCCCACTGTTCGAGTGTTGCCAAATTCCTGCAGCTCGTGGTCAGGCGGTAAGCAATTTCTCTGTAGTCACACACGAGCTCTGGAAAGGAGCAGGAGCTGAACTATTTCCCATGTCCTAGCCCAGCACCGTAAGAACTTCTTCTTAATTGCAATATTGTTCTGAATTGTTCCAGTCTTTATAGCTACATGACTTCCCTAAGTCATAACTATAGCATAGTTATCAAATTAGCTCAAGAAATAATATTTTTTTTAATCAGAAAGAATAAAGTATCTTCCCTAGTTCTAATACATATAATATATGTGTATAATACCTGGATGTGCATGTGTGTGTGTATATATATATGCATATAATACACTAATCAAATACTACTTTTTTATTATGGTAATGTCTGGTTGACCAGAATCTGTTTCCTACTTTTACCATGACTAAAAGAGACTGATACTTTTGGGCAATGTATTATTTTGCCAGTTACATGAAATTAAAAGCTAAGTAAAAACAGCAGCAATTCAGAATGGGGAAAAATCTGTATGTTGTAGAGATGTTATATCTGGTTTTGTCCAGTCAGTGGCTAAAGGAATTAGATAAAACAGTATTCGGGGGGGGGAATTTAAATGCATACCTACTAGGTGCACTTTGCCCTTTTTTCTTTTTAAAATTTAATATTCAGAAAGTTACAGTGAGCCACTAAACTGCAGAACAACACCATGCACTATGTGCTATCATAGTTCCCATATCACAGCTCTGTCAGACCCCCATTAAGGAGGCTCCTACTTTCCTGTGAAGCCAGCTCCTCCTCAGACACTGGCACCCTCCTCCTACCCCCCAAAAAAGAAAGATTATGTACTTCTATAATCCCTCCAAGAGCCACTTCCATATGCTTATATCAGACCCAACGTCCAAGGCCAGTTTAAAGTAATCTTTGCTTTCAGGCCTCTCCCCTCTTCGAGGCGTCCTGTCACCTGGGGAAGCACCGGTAGGGATCCAACAAGGGACCTCCAAAAGGGATGGCAAAGCTTGCAGCTCTCTCAAGGCGTTCAGCGTTTAATGCTGCACTGGAAGGGGCAGTCACAGCTCCAGAGGCTTTGCCAGCTTTAGCAGCCTCACCAGGCCTTTCTGGTCACAAACCTCAGAGAGTGGAGGAGCCTCTTGACTTGGGAYATTTCTATCTGGTGGGAGGGAGAGGGAGAAGGGACGAACCTCCACCCCCTTCACTCTCCCCTGGACTGGCAAATCTGAAGAAGCCATGGCAGGAGTGCAACCCATCAACCGCACTGTGCCATACGCATTGATGGGATTTCACAGAGGATAAAGGTCAGATCTTAAATCCTTAAAAACATGAGGGCCATGAAGTCCATAAGATTTCCACTGACTTCAGATCAGGTCCTGAGCATATCACACAGTGGGATATTATCCTTAGGCAAGACCAGAACAAATGTCAGCTGGAAGAGTCAGGCTGAGGAAAGAGGCATTTGCTCGGTCTGAGCTGTGAGGTACAGTCGAAGCCCCATCCCACATCCTTTCTCAGTACACATAGTATCTGGATAGAACACTTTAAATCGTATCCTTCAAAGCACTTTCCCAACTATTCAGCTTTGGCAGTGACCATTTTCTCATGCGATGTTGATTACCCCTACCATTTCCATAACCATCTATTATAAATGGCCGTGCACAGCGCTGTGTAGGTGAAGCACATTAATATCGATAGCACTCTGTGATAGGGGCATGCTAAGCTGCTTCTATGGGAAGGTCCCTCCCCCCTCCTATTTTGGTTTTTCTGCTGCTATACTTGATGACTAGCAATAAAAATGGGTAAACAGAGATCCAAGGGAAATGAAACTACATCTGCGGAACATTCAGAGCCAAAATACACAAGGTGGATAATTTGCATGCTGCATGTAAAAAGTAGTTACGCAGCTTTCTTCCTACCCTTTACATCCCCATAAAACATAATAATGGATTTCTAATTATACATCCAAATAATAGGCAAGCTGCAAGATGCTGGGAGAAAATTGGAGAGAGGGAAAGAAACTAACCAAAGGTACAGATGTAACGAGGGTAGTGACATTTCTATAAAGATGCTTTAATGGTTGTTAAGTAGTCATTTTGAAACAGAAAATTTTTAAGTGTCCTAATAGGAGTTTTCATTTTCAGACAATTTGCTACGCAGTTAAGTGATGTCATACTACAAGCTGTAATCTACTACAATGACCAAAGAGGAGCTGTTTTCATGCCCATTCAAATATATAATTGATTCCTAAATTGGCTTTCTACAAAAGAAACCAATCAGATTTATGCCAAATTCAGGCAATGGATGAAGTCTTGACTTTTGATGAGAAACGTTTGATAAACTTTATGCTAAAGTAAAGCATTACATTTGTAAATGATAAGCTCCTTAAGGGAAAAACAAATTCACAGTGGACTATGAAACACAGCCAGTGTCCCCTTTTTATTGGTAAATGACAGAATTTGAATCGGCTGCATTGCTGTAGGGAAGGGGCACAGCCTCTGCCCGCGCAAAGTGCGAGAGCGCTGGCCAGCAGTTCCTCCTTCCCTTGGTGAAGCCCTTCCCCACCTCTGTCCTGCCTACCTGAGGGCAGCCCAGCTGCCTGCCTCCTGCTCAGCTGCTGGCAGGGGTGTCAGTAGGGGGGACCTGGGACCCCATCCCTCATGAATGAAGGGTGGCATCCCAAACGGTTGAAGTGCTAGACACCATCACTGCATCAGTCGGTGCTGCAGCTTCCACACCGAGCAACAATTAACTGCCTGGGCTGGCTCCTCTCCTAGGACCTCCCCAGCCTTCAGGGGCCAACGGGGTTGGCTCAGTGCTCTAGCAAGTTCAGTTGCCCTTGACTCTCTGCTACTGCTCTGAGCTGTTCTGCCTCCTGCCCAGTTTTTGGTTTGTACCTTGGGATATCCTTAAGGGGCAGCTGTTTTGCAAGTTCCTGGTCTGAGGCATCTTACAAGTCTTCCAGAGGGGAATGTGTATGCTTTGCACGCTCAGCCCATCAGTATTAGCTCCATCAGCATACCTGATGCAATCAGCTATCCCCGATGAGTTAAGGCAGAGATTACCCAGTAATCTTTCTGTTATAGAAACAAAGCAGCAAATGTTTTTCTAATGAAATTTTCTAAATATCGTTTTCCTTTCTCATTTTGCCTTAGTCAAATAAAATCATTAAGTGTTCTTCGCAACTTGAGTACAAATGAGTCCTTCAGCTTTGGAAGCATGCACTTAGAGGAGAAAATAATCTGCCTGTTTGCTTAACCTTTGAAATTAAATGGAGTTCAGAGGTAATGTTGGGGGGCGGGGGGGGATTTAGAATAGGTCTCAAAGTGACTTTCTCACAGGGAAAGAAACTCTATGAGGGAAGCTGACTGTTAAAGCCTGTATGTCTCATCAGTTCTCCTAGCAGAAGCAGTAGCTACCAGAGAGCTGTCTCAGGTGAAAGATACAGGACGGACCCCTGTGGCCTTGGCTCATAAACATCCAAGAGATGTCAGCACTCATGTCAAGGTCTCACTAAGGAACAAGTTTTTAATTCTTAGGAATTTAACTGCAGCTCAGTGAGGAGAAAAACAAATTCCTCTCTACCTTGCAGGTGACATAATCCATGGGTGAATTTATACTAAGAGGGGCAAATAACAAGGGGCAGTCCTTGCTTTAGCACTGCTGGGGTCCATCCCCACAAGAGCTTCACAGCCTCAGAGAGATCTTTCCGAGTCTTATTTCCTTCTTGCAGTAAACACAGACAGCCCACATGCCAGCACCAAACCTGGTGCTGCAACGCACTACCGCAGCCGTTGTTGGTGGGGATTTCCTCAGCTGTCCCCAAAGTTACTTACCAAGGTGGGGATGTCCAACTCAGGTTGAGCGTGAAAGGTGGCATGCAGCAGAAAGCTGGAAGATCCTGACAACCCAGCTGCCCTCTAATTTTGTACGTGAGCTGAGCAGGGAGGATATTGTGTAACTGTGTGCTCGCATTCTCCTTTTTGCAATGGAGTTGAATGAAGCAGGTGTTTTGTCTCACACAGTAAATTCAGTATGCACATCATAGCCTTCTCAGGCATTGGTGTTCCTGCATAAGAGCCCTCAGGGGGGATTTTGCTGGCTAACCCCACACTTGCAGAGATGGGTATGTGGTGCTCAGCCCAAGTGTGAAAAGCAGTATATAAGACAAAGTCACAAGGTCCTTTACAAAGCAATGACCTCTTCTTCCTCTGTTATGCAGTGTATAACGATATTCTTATCATTTTATTGTTGATAATCAATATCTATACCGCTCTTGCTTTGCAGAATATTTTCATCTAAAACCTCTGTTACATTATATGAACACAAGTTTAAACAAAAAAAAAAAAAATCCAGCTGATACCTCCACCAGCTAAAAAGCATTACAGCTGCCACTGCCTATATGTGATCCAGCACCAAGGTATAAGGTACATAAGGTCAAAGTTTTAGAGGCACCACCAACCCAAATCCTGCAGGGCTGCTCTGTGATTTGAAATAAGGAMTGTACCAAGACATCCTGGAGTTTTTTTGAATCATTTCTGCCCTGGTACCACTGGTGCAATCATCTTTATCTTGGCATCATCGTGTCTTATGAGAAACAGCAGTTACTAAGGGAAAGTGTAACCAGGCAAGCAGGAAGGTATCAGGGACCAGTCCTGGAACAGAGGGGAATTTGCTTTTGTTGGTCTTGGAGGCAAAACGACACTTTCAGAAGGAAGTGTTAGCATGTTATCATGTATCTCCTGCTAATCACCTGTTAGTCTGAAATTGCTTCCATGATGTACTAGTCTGCTCAGGACCTGTGGCAAGCACACACCACTCTGCTTACATTATTTATTATGTCAGTATTGTCAGCATCTGAACATGACATTTCTTCAAATGATGAAGAAATGATCAGCACACATCTTGAATGCCTTAAAGATTTAGTGTGTTGAAAYACAGACCTTCTCTGTGGAGCACCCAAGGCTTTTTTCTTTCAAAATAAGCAACTTCGCAGCTGAGCAGAGGAGCACCCATTACTGCTGACATGGCTGGTAACTAGGAGAGAAATGGCAGGTGGATTGGAATCGCCTACCAGAAAGACTCCAATGTTCCATTATTTAATACTAAAAGCTAACAGTGAAGGTGATTGCTGACATAGTCTAAAAGCCATTATTGGTCTAAAACCATTATTGCCCATTGTTTTCCATGTTTTGTTCTTCTCCCACACTGTTCTGTTTATATGGGCAGGTACATGGGCAGTGATTTGTGTTCACAGGACATTTAGTAAGCTACTACAACTGATGCCCACTGGCTGCTAGCAGAGCATAAATAATACACTTGCTTCCAATTCCAGCCCATGAATTCTTATCTATATAAAATATCACAGAATACTGTGAAAATGTATTTCTATATGCACAAGGATTTTATGAAGCTATACAGATAAAATGCAGTTTCAATAACACATCCCACTCCCCTTAGCCAAAACCAATTTCTGGCATTTTATCTAAATAATTATATTTATTAGTTAGATATATGATTAGTATGAGATTGCTAAGGGTAGGTTTAGGTTGGACATAAGGCAGAAATTCTTTACAACGGGGGCAGTGAGACACTGGAACAGGTTGCCCAGAGAAGCTGTGGATGCCACATCCCTAGAAGTGTTCAAGGTCAGGTTGGATGGGGCTCTGAGCAACCTGGTCTAGTGGAAGATGTCCCTGCCTATGGCAGGGGGGCTGGACTAGATGACCTTTGAAGGTGCCTTCCAACACAAACCATTCTGTGATTCTGTGATTTTAACTTTGTGATGACTGGCACAATGTTACTGTACCATTTCCAAGCTTCACACATCAGCTGGCATTTCTTAGCATAACATTGTAATATTAATTTCAAGGTATTACTTATACATTGAAATTAGATTGCTGAAAACTAGCATTAACTGACATTTATTATTTCTCACTAAAATTTGTTTCTCTTGTCAGGAGAAGAAAATCTTAGAAAGACAATCTGAATCTACCCTTTTGAAACCCAATACATTTATTTTCATATTAATCTGTTGTTATAAAATCACTATTTATAAGGAAGATTCATCATAATTTCTTTCCCAAGTATCTACATACCACTTCTGAAAATAGCTTGTTTCATTAGATTGCAAACTGCTCCATCGTGTGGTAACATAGCAGCATTAATACAAAACAGAAACATCCTTACAGCTTTACCTTCTGACTGACTGGTTTCCACACTAAAGAAATGTGACAATTACCAGAAATCAATGGCATAGATATATTCTATTTGTCTTAGAGACAATTTTGGTATCTTAACTCAAAGCAAAACATCAATGTGGTGGAGAAAAAAACAAAACAAAACCTGGATGAATCACTACATACATTGACCAGAAAGCACAGAAGTCTTATTTCTTTTTGCCCACATTCAGAAAATATTTTAATGTTTAAAGTATAAGCACCTGTCACATTCAGGACACTTTTCTGAAATCTTGTTGGCAAGATAAGTTGGTCCACACTGCAAGTGGTTCAAAATTGAGACCCAAGAAGCCTGGCTCAGACACAGTTAGTAGGTAGGTGTTGCAGGACCACTTCTTTCAATAACCTTGGGAATAGAAGGGAATGAGAGGAACGGGAAGTTAAAACAGATTGTTCAAACTGATTATCTGCTTCTACTACTGTGCTGCTGTCACAAACCAAAATTAACMACCCCAATGAAATCTCCTTATTTGGGTCTTCCATAAGATACTTCAGTTCTGATGAATCTGTAAAAATGAGTGAAAAAAATGCTAGTCTCACCTTTTGATCAGCTTTAACACTACAGAAACAGTCCTTCTTAATAGAATTATTTCACCTCCTAACTCCTAAATGTTGACATGTATTGCAGATGATTGAGAGGAACTTCATACAAGTGAAAAATGTAAAAAATATGTACAATTCAGTTTTTTTCTTTTCAAAATGCTTCTCTCTCTTGACTCAGTTTCAGAATGATAGTTGGAAGCCTGAGCAAGTAGCTATGAAGCAAGAGACCCGGTTGCACAGCATTAACTAGTATTTCTAGGGACTTCCCTAAAAAGTTGTGATAAATTCTAAGACTTTACCCTATCTAAAATTTTTGCTAGGTCTAAACACCAAAGGCCGTGCCCATACTTTTTTGGAAGGTAAAACATTAAGAAATCCTTTAAAACATGATGAAAGACTTCGTATGTTGAAAGTACTGATACGCTGTTGCACTCTTACAGCTTTATTGCCTAATAATGAGGTAGGAAAATGAATACGGTCAAACTGATCAATTTTCATTTGTCTTAAGATAAAAATTCTACTATTTAATCTCCTCCTACATCATCTTCAGCTAGCACCTTCATTTAAGTCCATGTGCTTATGTATGTTTTGTCATGTAAGCATGCCAAAGGAATCCTTAGGTACCTGTCCCAGCATGGATATTTACTGAATGCTTTTATTACAAGTCACAGCTTTTACTGAAACATGATATAGAGTTATTTTGCGACACACAAACAATTCAGAGTTAAATTAGCAGAAATGCTAATTAAGCCATTTTGTATTTGCCTTAGTGTAAAACGTATCTCGTGTAACCCCCATTTGTTTTTCAGAGAGTTAGGTGAATTGCCTCAGCTGTTGAATTCAACTTAACAAGTCATAGAATCATAGAATCAATTTAGGTTGGAAAAGACCTTTAAGATCATCGAGTCCAACCGTAAACCTAACATTGCCAAGTTCACCACTAAACCATGTGCCTAAGCACCACATCTACACGTCTTTTAAATACCTCCAGGGATGGTGACTCMACCACTTCCCTGGGCAGCCTGGTCCAATGCTTGACAACCCTTTCGGTGAAGAAATTTTTCCTAACATCCAATCTAAACCTCCACTGGCACAACTTCAGGCCATTTCCTCTCGTCCTATCGCTTGCTTCTTGGGAGAAGAGACTAAAACCCACCTCGCTACAACCTCCTTTCAGGTAGTTGTAGAGTCACATATTTTGATTGAGACGAGCTACCTTAGCAATGAGAAATCTTGCCCAAGTTTACTGAGTATTCTCATGAAAAAAAGAATTAAAAAGAAGCAGAGTGGCTTTGGGGAGTAAGGAATCAGAAACACATCAGTCAAGGATGCACATCCAGTTTCTGACCTTCTCTGTTTTACTCAGTTCAAGGGTCTATTTACTTGCTGCCCCCTCTTGAACGGTGCTTGGGAAAATAATGACCCATACAGATCACTCATAGTTGTTTATCACCTGCAGTGACCTGCTAGCACCTTTTGTTACCTCTGAGATGTAATATTTTTGGTATAATCTACAGCAAATAAGAAGCAGGGCAGGTACTCTAGCACTTCGAAAATCTGGCTGAGGAGGAAGAATTCCAAGTACTGAAATCTTCTAAATTAAAAGGAAGTTGGAAGGTGCCCTGTTGTTAAAACTACTGAGTTGAATTTTTTTTTTCTACTTTCTCCTGGTGAGATGAACCTTATACTCTTTTTTGCTGTAGCCCAGCTCCTACGGGAAAGATGAAGGATATGCTTTTCCTTGGAAGCTCTATGTATTTGACCTCTGTCCCAGGAAGGAAGTTGGCAATAAATCAAAACCTTGTGCTTTTGGGTGAGTGCTGTAACCACTTATCTATTTTGGAAGGCTACAATTATAGACAGGAGGTGGGCAGCACTGGCATCACCTCCTGCTTCTGATTATAAAAAAGAAAAGTTATGACTGTATTTGGCAAAGAGTCCAATGCTATCTCTGTGCATTAGCCATATTTGGAACACGCCTCCTTGATCAGGCCCCTTGAGATTTAAGGGGTGGAGAAGAGTATTCTAAAAGACTAACTTCAGCCTAATCCCCCCAGCTCTTTCTGCATTTGGGGGAAGAAGAGAAAAACTGACTCCTCCAGAGGGTGATTCAGAGCACCTAAATTTAGGTACTTGCTCTGAATCACTCCCTACTTAACCTAGCGAGGCATCCTGGAAACAACAGATTCCATAAGCAAAGGTTATCCTCTGTGACTGTTCCTCTCTCAACATCCCCTCAATTGTCAGTACCATTCTCACTAGTTTCTCAACTCCACCATAGTTTAGGTGGGAAGTTGTCACTTATCCTCTGATACCTGTGAGGCAAAAAGAGAGGCATGTCAAAGTTGTCCAAATACTTGTTTAGGAGCTGCCTAATTTCAGAATTTAGACAGTCAAGTCACTAAACAAACAGACTGATTTTTAAAAGTTATAATCCACCAACAGTTTCATAAATCATTATTGACTTCAGCGGAGCTAAGATGCAAAGCTGGCACTCAAGCTACTATTTTAGATTTAGCATTCTGGCAAATCACACCACAATTTTCCAAAATTTTAAATAAATTTAAAGAAAGTTGTTTGTTGCTTTTTAAACAGAGAAAACATAGTAGTTATAATGGAAAAAGTCTTTATTACTAAATATATTTATACAATAGTTTTAAATCATAATTCAGTATGTTTTGAAATTCTGGTAGCATTCTGTCATTCTTTAAATACTCAGATTTATCGCTTTTTCCAGGTGAATTTCCGTCTGGCTCCCTCTTGACCAGGCTTTTTCCGTTCCTTCACACGTGGGTCAAGTGTTAGTAGTCCAGCTACAAAATACAGAAAAGCACCCATTTGTTTACTGTTATTAGTTGATATTACATATATACTACGTGGGGGATTCAAGGCAGCCAATAACTTCGCATATGAATTGTAGCATCTAGAAGGATAAGGGTTCAGTAAAAAAAACACACTGAAAGGAATTTCATCAGATCCTCTAACATTTTAACTTTTCTTTAGTAACTGAACTTTCTTCACGTTTTACTTTACAAACCACTAGAAAAATCCCACATTGTTTTGTATCTATACTGCTTAAGCCTTTAGAGCAACGGTCTCCAAACTTATTTTTGATTGCGCACTCCTACCAGTAAAATATTTTTGAGCATGCGCCACCAATATATGTGTACTTATACACTTATAAATTACATACACTACTGAAATTCTAAGATTTTCTTCCTGCACCCCAATGGATCATCTTGCACAACACCGGGGCGCACACACACACACCACTTTGGAGACCGCCGCTTTAAAGTGCACTTAGTGCTTCCAAAGTATATTTGGCAATGTCCAAAACATGTTCAAAATTATGCTGATCTCATTACAGATACCCAGCTCATTACAATGTCAGTTTAGAGGGGTATTCCTAGGAAGTCATACTTGTCAATATTGAAAAACCATAACCAAAGAAACTTGTTGCATGAAGATCGCTTTACTTCCATGGATGGCAATAGAGCAAAAAAAATCATAGCTGTTTTGCCAGTAATACACTCAGGTATTCTCCCTACTAGTCCAGAAGAACATAGTTAAAAGCTCACTGTTCATAATTCTGTATTAGCTGAAACAGTATGGCATCTAATCACTGAGAAGCATCAAATACTGCAGTTATCCAAATAAGTTCTATCTTATCCTAGGTAACTTGTAAACTCTAAATAAAGCAAGAGAGGAAGGAAGCTCCTTCAGTCTGGCTAGTTGCATATAGTATGTTTATGCTCATCATTCAAAGCTTCAAAGCTATCCCTCTAGTGTTTAAGTTCGAGAATAAAACTTTTTTAAACATGAACAAGATGTGACTAACCAAGCAAAACAAAATACAATCTTAGTACCTTACAGCTCACTAATGCCTGATCCAGATTTGTTTGTTAGTGAATATACATTCATGTTTCATGATTCTATGTTGAGGCAATATAAGCTGGTTAATAGACCTAMGAGAGGTCATGAACAGATGGAAAAATGCTCAAGAAGTCATCCAAAATGTACACAAAGGATGCTAGGAAACAAGTGAAAACAATTTATAAATAAATGCAGATCCTGTTCATACAATATACAAGGTTTCACTGGGATTATTTACTCAAATTTGCACTATCTGATCCTTAATGATCCTTGTATTAATTCCGTTAATTACCAGAAACACATTAAGAAACATTGAAATAATTTCAATTCCTACCTTGCCTCATGAATTCCACCTCCTTTTCTGTCACAAAACTCCTTAAGGCTTTTGCAGATGCTAAACGTATTGCTCCAGCCTGTGCAGATCTTCCTCCACCAGAGACTGAGCAAACCATATCATGTTTTCCAACTCTGTCAAGAAACTGGAAAGGGAACAACAACTGTTCTCTAAAAATAAAAAATAATAATCATAACAATAAAAATTAAATATATACATGTATATAAAGTTACATGCTATGTACATTTCTTATCATAGTATAAACAAAAACATAGTTAACTTCAGACAGAGATCCAGAAAGGCATTCATATCTCTAATTCCTACTGATATCAACTAAATAAATGGGGAAATTAGCAGCTAGGAGCATATTCAAACTGCCAGTGGTAAGTATTTTAAGTTCAGTTTTACAATTACTTTTGTTTCACTAATTATCTATAGATGCCAAGATCCGTCAGCTCTGGATATTCAAACTGAGCAATCTCAAACTCTGTTCTTGAGCTCAGAAAAAAAAAAAAAAAAAAAAAAAAAAAAAAAAAAAAAAAAAAAAAAAAATCACATAAGGGATCGAAACCTTCTTATGCCAGCCTTATGAGAAGTCTTCTCTATATATCAGACTGTGCACATCCTCCAAAATCTGAAGCTTTACATGAAGTGTCTCACCTTGTTTGCTTCCACTATGTTACTGTATGCCAGAGTAATTCCACATGCACACAATTTGCAAATCTCTCAGGAAACACTTAAAGACACTGTTTATTATTTATTTATTTTTAAAATAAACTGCAAGCCCTTTCTAAGTGGACCAAAATTTGAACTATCCAAATAGTCTGTGCTCTTGGTTTTTGCATCCCTTCAGAAAGGGAGAGACAAGAAACACAGGGCAAGGCTTACCTATTAGTTCTTATACTACTGACTCCTGAAAACTAGGAGGAAAAGCAAGACCAATTTTCATAAAACAGATAGTTATACAGAAACAACAACATAGCATCAACTCTGTGGAACACAGCACCAAAATATAATTGCATGGCATGACTTTTGGTGGAATAATTTAAGTACAGTAAGAATACAGCATTTCATAGTGCTCTCACCTGTCCTGCAGCACTGGGAAGTAATGTAAAACATCTATTCCATTCACTGTAATTTTTCCAGTCCCATTGTCATAAACTACTGCAGTAGCTCTTGCGGTTTTTCTTGAACCTTAAGGAAATTAAAACCAATCTGTTATGAGGCTTCAATATTCTACAGAACTTCAAGTGCCCAAGAAGTTAAGCAAATCTCAACACTTTCATACAGTATCAGCTGTTTCTTTTTGGAGGCTGAGGTAACAAAAAAAAAAATTAAGAGAAGGAAATAAATACAAACAATGAACAACTAGCTTTCAATATATTTTAGTCAATGTCTATTAAGAGCGGGGAGAAAAAGTGTGTGTTGGGAGGAGGTAGAGGTAACACTCTACCTCCCATAACTTCAGTAGATCAGGACACATTCTTGACCTGGTGATGTCACAGTATATGAAAATAAACAGTTTGTGGAACACCTACATTTACCATAAATACAATTATAAATCATACAAAGGCACAGAAGTTTAAGAACATTCACATGGAAAAGGTTAACACTTTAATTATAGTGGTATAAGCAATGCCTATGCATCATTTAGCATAGTTTCCTCAGAAATTACTACTAAAAGTTAGCTTTCTCTAAGCGTATTAGCTTCAAGTTAAACCATGACAAACTCTGTGCTAAAGCCTAAGACCAATCTTCTGTAGCACAAAGGAAGCAGTCATTCTGATAAAGGAATTATGAAACAAATTAGACATTTTTCTTAATTTAGGGGGGTGATGGGACACAAACAAGACTGTTCTTGAACTTATAAAATCTGATGGCTTTTCTTAAATAACATGGGTTGCAGGTTTACCAAACTTCAATAACTACTGTTCTGAATACACTATTGAAAACAAGTGTGGATTAAATCCCAGTTTGGTGCTCTCACATCTCCTTGTTGTCACATCATCTTGAAGCCAACCCAGCTAGAACAGAGCTCTCTAGCGGTTTTGCCCCTCAAATTCTCTGCGACCTTTGTTGTTATTATTATCTGCTGCCTGCCGCTTAAGAATACACGTCATCTCTGACCAAGATTCCTCTTAAATGTACAGCATAGATATAAAGTGTGCGCATGCGCATATGCTTTGTCCAGAAAGCCGTCAGACCTTCCTATCCATGTTGTTGCTACATTATTTTTTCTAGGCAATCACTCATACCATATATCATATCATTCTTCCACTATGTGTCCCTCCACTGAAAATGTAAGCAGCCTGTGTTTAGAAGATACAGAAACCTTCATGGCTTTTCTCTAACATCCCCTCTGTCTCAGTACCAATGACCGATTCCCATCTCTGTCCCATAATGCTAGCTGTGGTTTGTCCAATTGTTTAAAAAATTCAGGAATTCCCTCTTTGCATTTTCCTAGGCTGTTTGTAAATATCCAAATGCCTTGCTATTTATTCTTTGCATCTTCGAAATTCTCCTTTGCTGGACTGCCTACAAAAGTCATCATAGAGGTTACTTAGTGGTCTAAGCATGCCACTTTTATATTAAGCAACACCACTGTTACATCCATATGTTGAATTCTCCGTATGTGTTTGTGCTCCCCCAGTCCCCCGCCCTTTATGTTCAACAGTCAATTCTTGCCAGCAACAAATGTCCTTTTGTATCCTACATCATGTAGCACAACAGGGTCCTCTCTACAGAGGTACTACTGTACAGAAATACAGATAAAAACTAACAGTTGATGGACTCTGTGCCAAAAACTTCCACTTTGTTACCAGGCCATGTCATAACTTAGTATGCTATAACATAATTAACAATTATACATGCAATATACACATAAGCATATAAAATGAAGTAGTGACACATTCAGCAGTGTTGTACATACTATAAAGTAGTTTGAAGAGGAAAAAATTCTGCATCATTACCAACCAACTTGAAACGATTACCTTCACCGGTGCTGAAGGCCACTCCTCGCTCATCATACTTCAAGGGCTCAATAACTACCTTTTGTAACTGCGCAGGAACAACTTTGGAAAACTTTTGTATATACTTCTCCTCAATGTCACCACATGGCAACGTCATCAGTTTTTGTAAGAGTTGAATAAATCTTGAATACTGTAGACAACAAGACTTCATTAAAGGATGCAAGTGTAATTGCATTTGCTAAAACTTTCTATTTTTATAKAACTGATCTTTCCCACTTCACTTTTATTGATGATTTCTGACAAGATGACACTTTTGCACCTACATGCTGATTTAAGAACAGCATGCAGATGCATCATTTTCTGTGTGACTAAAGATACCTAGTTCTTTCTTCAGGCAACAATGAAACTTTAATTCAAGGCATAACCAACCCCTTTGTAATACAGGATTATTGTATTAGAATGAAGTTCATCTCACTTTTTAAAAGAAAACATTGAAGGGGGATCTTCATTCTTTTGTCACTGTTTTATTAAAATGGCAAAAGGAAACAATTTTCACCTCATTTTCAGTAAGTCAGCAATGTTCATTGACTTGGAAATAATTTTATTTCACTAAACTGCACCTCTTAAATTATTATATTTCATAATATATACAGGAAATACCTATCTATCTATGGCTGTTCAAGCTGAGTTACTTTAATGTTTATGATTTCCTTTAAAACCGAACAATCAAGCTATTTAAAAATTCAAGAGATACTTGACTTAAAGGGCAACCTCTTGAAATAAATTATCCTTCGCTACTGTGTGGTTCTCCTTCCCCCTTACACCCCCCTCCAAAGTTCTTCAACATGTGATTAAAGAGTAAACACCACTGTGTTAACCCATTTGTGCTAAAAGCTGGGATGTCCTGTTATGAAATGTACCAGCAGGAGCACTAGACAGCTGGTCACTGGATATGAAGATATGCTATCATCTAAAATGGATTTTTCATAGAATGGAATCATAGAATCATTAAGGTTGGAAAAGACCTCTAAGATCATCAAGTCTAACCGTCAACCCAACACCACCATGCCCACTAAACCATGGCCCTAAGCGCCTCATCTACATGTCTTTTAAGCTATCATATAGCTATCATAACCTTATTTTTGAAGTTTTCTTTACTTACAAGCTGCTATTAAAAGTATTTTTATTCTCTCTGCTACCAGAGTCTTCTGCATAAAATGAATACTTTTCTTGTAACCTAGCAATAGCCCCTGAAACTCTGACATCACTTAGAAAGCTACTTCTGTCTAACGATACGACACAGATGTGTGGTAAAGACTTTGAAGAGCAGAAATATAAAAATACAAAAATTTAAAAATTATAGAGGCTATAGATGAAGAAAGCTTCCAACAGTTTTCACCTGCAGAGTGCAAAGGAAAAAAAAATATCAATAGCTCTGATTTTGTTTAATAATGCAAACACTACAGAAAGTTTTGTTGCAATGGCAAAATACAAGAATTTGAGCAGATAAACCTGGTAGCTCATACCGAGACATTTCAAATACATTTAAACGACATTTGTTCCTATAGGCTGACGCTTTGTGATTTTACATGCGAGAGGCCAGTATGTAAAAGGTTTTGGGGTTTGGTGGGGGTTTTTTGTTTGTTTTTAGTTTGGTTGGTTTGGGGTTGTGTTTGTTTTTTTTTTTTTAGGTTGGTTTTGTTGTTGTTTTTTTTTTTTCTTTTACTGCAGTCTACTTTTACAGATGTAGAGTGTACAAAAACCAAGAAGCGAAGAACACCAAACTGTTTCATTGTACAACTAGACCAGTTCCTGGCACTCTGAGAGAAAAAACAGCCATTCTAAACGTAAGAGCTACTGAAAACACTGAAGTCGTAACTGCTTCTACTGCAAGCAAGATAGAGGAAGTCTCCTGGGTATACCACGATGGAGAATTTACAACAGCGATTTCTAACTTATGCTTTCGGACCACAGTCTGCTCCAGACCTTTTCACATTGTCCATAGACAAGGAAGCCATCACACGTTATTGTTCTGGATGACAAGTGAGCAAAGGGCATGTTTGCTGCTGCTATGCTATTTTTGCAATGATGCTGTCCACAGGACAGAAGAGATTGAAGAACACTGTTTCTAGGTGAGAAAATACTTGGGATGCTCAGACAAATAGTGTTATATTCTCTGGTACTATCATATTCAATCTTAAACTTCCAAAAGAAAACTCAAGCTGGCTACATAGACTGAACCTGCTGTTACAAAACCTAATCCTATTTAGGGGACTGTAGGAAAAAGCTCCGAGCGAGAAAAAAGTGTACAACTATCAGGATGAATAGTCTTATTCCCAGAGATACATGTAAAGAAGGACTCCAAATCAAGACAGTGATACAGTTTGCAGATACCGGAGAAACTGCAAAACCCTCCTCTCTCCCACCATATTCATATCAAGGAGAATATAACAAGAGATATCTGTATCAGACCACAGATCTATGTAGCTTTGTATCTTGTTTCTGATATTTGATTCTGTAGCCAATCACTAAGAAAAAGGACYCCTGATTTCTGATCAGCCTTCTCTGTGATTTTTCTATCATTATCATGTCCTTTTTAAGATTAAATAATCAGAAACTCTGTGCAGGTTTACCGTTATACAAATCCATCATGTTTCCGAGCTTGAACATTTACCCCTTCTCTACAATAAGCAACAGAGGTTCTAGCCCTGTCTGTTTTTCATCTGTAACTACAATAAATGACTATTTATTTCTATTATAAAATGTTACTATACTTCATTCCTGACTAYGTAATTAGATGACAAGGAACAAGTGCTCTAGGCCTCACAATGTTACCAGGAGAAAAACTGAACTATGTTAGTAACAATGGAAAACCCTTAATAGTTCTGTACTGTGCTAGATAAAAAAAGTGACACAGGTTACTTTTCAAGACAACGTGAATGTGACAGTGCTGTGAGCATATATAGACTTTATGAGAAGGAAGAAAATTCTTTCGCAGAGCACGTGCTTCTACATAGTACCTTTTCAGCATCCAAAAATGCACCCAGAGTCCGTATTTTTAAGACACAAGCCTCCTTAAGATTAGAAAGATTAATTACTTACATCATCATCTGACAGTTTTTCTAACAACATTTCTTCCAATTCAATCTTAGTCAGCCATCTGCTGCCAGCCAGGTTTCTGTTTAAAATATCACATATATTCTTCCTTTAATTAACCATGCAATTAGAGTTACATCACAAAGGACCACACGTACAGTCAGTCTTCGTTCAGAAATAACATTTTCCATTACAAATGAATACAGATCACATTCCTATAGTAAACATGAGAAGGCCTACTTTAAAAGATCTGTCTTTTGAAAGGGATGGTAACTTCACGTATTGAATTAACCACATGAAAATTATGAGTATCAGTTATGCATTATTCATATTATTGAAGTCCGAGATTGAGCTAGAGTAATATTGTAATAGTAAGCGATGTTCCCCACAGCTTAGGACTTAATTTTAAAAGCCTGCTGCTAGGAAAAAATTTGGTTTACAAGCAGCAAAGAACAAAATCAAAGGCAGAACGTTAAAATCAAATTCTAAAGTAACAGAATTTTGCCTCTGGTCTTTACTTTTCTGATCAATACAAAGAACTCCACTAGCAGTAAGCATAGACCAAAGTACTAATGCAGCAATGACACACTGTATTCTATCTACTGTGTAATCTTGACCTGCTCAGCACAGAAACTGCACTGATGATAGCAAAAGCAGAAATTTCTAAGAAAACAGCCTCATACAGAGATGCTAACACAAAGAAAAACCAATGCTTGAAATAAATCTTTATGAAATATGTATGATACGAAGTGACCAACTAAACAGAATGCCACCATCAACATACATGCCAACCTTATCAGGTAAATTTAAGGCAAAGCTGTAACTAGTTTCTTACCTCTTCAGTTTTTTTAGAAACAATCTTAGTGAATGTTTTCAGCAGCATTAAGGAAGCTGTGATTCAGAAAAGCACTCCTGAACGTGATTTTAAGTAGTGCTTCTTTTTAAGTATGTATTTTAATGCTTTTCTGAGTTAGGGCACAAGAAACATTTATTTAGAAACAACGTTGGTTTTAACAGTAATTTTAAAAAGTTTCCAATCCTGACAGACTCAAGTATATACTTACATTTACATATTGCTACTTCCAGTGAAGTGAATGAAATTTTTTACATGTGAAAAGCTATAAACTTAAAGTAGTTCAAGATCAGGTCCTAACCCTACAGTTAATATGACAGAATGCGTCCACAGTAGATTATTTTCTGGAAAAAAAGAAAACCAGCCCTTCCCACCCATACTCTRCCTACACTTTGGAGATAAATTATCCAGGCTAATCTCAGAGGAAGTACCATACCCAGTGTGGAAAATAAGTCTCAAAAATCCTTTAAATTCTCTGAGCTTTTACAAACCTAAGAGGGAAAAAACCTTTCAATTCTGACTAGCTTTAGGTCATTTTTTACATCAGTAAATCCACTGGCTGAGCTCTGTAAAGAGTCAGGTTATTTTTCAGCAGCACACACCAAGAAACTAAATTCATTTGTTCTTGTCTGCTCAGAAGCTAACATGAATCTATGATAAAACATTCTGTGGGTCATAGGACACTATTTATATCATGAAGAAACATGAACTTCTGTTATTTAAGAAATTGAAATAATCTCAGCAGATTAATCCTTCCTCTTCCTAACATAAGTAACAAATAGCTGAAATTAAGAAATGACAAACCAACATGATGTGCAACTGGAACAGCACATAAATCTGGCTAGAAAATAAACAGCAAGAACAAAGATAAAAACAACTTGGACAGTGAAAAAGTAACTATACAGAAAAGCAGTAAATGCCAAAATCAAAACTTCCTAGCTGTATCCATTTCTTTTAAAGACTTGCTTAATTTAATATTCTAATATATCATAAAACCCTTGCAAAAAATCTCAAAATAGAAAATCAAGAATACAGCCTAAGAGAAGCAAACAGTTCTTAAAGCATACACCCATTTCAAAGACAACCCTGACTGCGTGCACTAAGAAACTAACAACTGTAGCATCTCCCATAGCTTCTTCTGCTTGACATGTATCTTTTCTGTCCTGTGGCTAACTAGCTGAAGAGCTTGCTGTACATACCAGAGAAGTTAAAAAGGAAAAAGAAGAGAAACTAAATTCAATTACTAATAATGGTGATATTTAAACAAATCCAACCAAATAAACTTTTCTAAAATTACTATAGTTCTTGATGATTTAGCTGTTCAAAGCCATTAGAAGAAAAATAGTGAAATTAAGTATTTTGATACTCTTCAAGTTAAATATTGGTAAGTAAAAATATTCAAGAACTGTAATTAATGAAAGACTGTTAAAGATCTCAGCTTTAGGCCTTCGGATTTTTCCAACAGATAAGAAAACAAGGCCTTTTAAAATACCAAGTAAGTTGCTTATAAAGAGTTTACCTCCTTTTTCAAAAACCTTTAATAAAGAAACAATTAGAAAACTTCATATACAGAAACAGAGTGTCCTGGATATTCTATACTTATGTTCAAATCACACTTCAGAACTTTTATATAGGAGAGAATATTAAAAAGAGCAGGGAGAGATTAAAGAGCAAGAGAAATAGGTGGGGTTTCCCTATTTTAGCAGTGGGAAGTGCTAAAACATACATAGTGCCACACATACATACTGCAGGTAAGACTTTTCAACCTGAAATTACCATTCAAATATTAGACAAGCAATAGGGAAAAAGTCTGAAAATGTGTTTGTGGAATAAAAGGCAGGTAGGGTGGGGAACTACAGGAAGCGCCAAAACAACACACTGAAGCATTTTAAGAAAACTAGTATCAATATTCATTCTAACTGGAAGTTTACCTTTTTTCCTTCTGAGGAGGAAGGTCTTGAGCTGTCAGCTGGTCTTGATATTTCTGAACATTCAGCAATTTTTCATATGTTTCCTAAAATGTATATGGAAAAAGTATTTAAATGTATTTTTCCATTTAATATTTAAATTTTGTTATTTAAAACCACACGTTTATGTGGTTTTACTCTCCAAACACTTAAAATGCAGAGGTCAGAAAACAAGCAGAGCTCTGACAATTAAAAAAAAAATATAGCAAGTTAAATCTAAACCAACATACATTTAGACAGTATATATAATATTTTCACATGCAGTTCAAAATAATTACTTTTGAATTCTGCTATTTTTCTTCAGCAGTGTTTGTTGCCTTCTCACATATGCTTGTAAAAATATATATATTCTCAATTGCATACAGAAAGGCAACTAGATTTGTATAATGGATGCAACTCCAAAACATACTGCACAATAATTTCATCAGTGCATCCACATTTTAGTTTGACTTCCTCAAAATACTGACATGGTTTACGATTGTAAATAATTTCATTTCGTTAGATTTTTGTACATGTAAAGTATCAGCTTTATTGGTAGTCTGTATCAGTCAGAACTCCCTCTTACCCAGGCATGTCTATAGGGACACACATGAAGTTGTACGTTTACTACAATCAGAACTTCTGTTCTTTCAAACATTACAGATATATTTACTCCAAATTTTCAGTATTTTTTTTAAACAGTCTTCTCGAAATTCTTAGCTATGCTATGATTTTCAAACAATGCTGTGACAGTGATTCACCACTTCAGAAAAACAAAAGGAAAAAATATTCCAAAAAGTCACACTGAAAATATTACAGAAGAAACATGCTTTTAATAAAGTATTTTCAGTTTTTTTTTCCGTTCAGAAACTTTTGGAGACTATCTGGTTCTAAAATATAACATCTAATACTCTGAATTACAACAGTGATTCAAACCACAAGTTAAATAGGAGTATTTGGAGAAATAATTATAAATGATATTGAAACAAAACAGGATTGTTGTACTACAACAAAGTACTTATATGCCAAATGATTTACTTCCATTAAAAAGTGAAAATAGAAAGCTTATAATCACTTTCTATACYTTATTAATATAATGAGTTTTAGCAAATACTAGAGAGAAACTACAGTGTAAGAATTAGTGGGGACAAGGAACAACGGTTGGGGTGTTTCTTCTTTGTATTACTTAAAAAAAACAGTAAAAGAAGAAATGTGAGACAGCTCTGTACTGTCAGAAATTAACCAATGAAATACTAGTTCTTAACATAATACTGGGATTTGCAACAGGATGCAATGAAATTTCTGCAACAGTTTACATTTAAAAAAAAACCCAAAACAAAAACCCTTGCTTAGTTATAAACACCTACTGTTCAAGCTGATTTATCCACTAATATAAAAATACACCCACACATACACTAAAAATATTTGTACTTAAAGTGTATGAACTAAGAACAGATTGTTATCTGAGCTGCACTCAAAGCATTTAAATAGGGACAATGCACTGAAGTCTTTGATGTGGGTCATTGGTGACATTTTTAACAGCACAGTGGAACAAAAGTATTTTTATAATCCCACAGTATAAAATCCTGAAGTACAAAATTGTCCACTTTTCTTTGAGACAGCATAAGAACTCATATATTATGGTAGTATGCCTTTCAGAAATCCTTTATTTGTGATAGAGATAACTGTATCAGATAGGAACTAGGAAAATTTTTCTATTTAAAAAGTGTCTGTTTATCTTCAAACACAGGAAACATCACCTAAAAGAGCACAACAAATCATATTTTCAAATATTTCCAAACCTCACAAATCTATCTGTAGATCTCTAGGATAACAAGATATGGTAGCACTACTTTGGGCAAGATTCATGTCACATCACTTTAATAATCTTAACGGCTCCATTCAGAGCTGACTATCAGGCTGCAAAAATGATTGACTATACGTTAAAAGCACAGACATGGTTTGGGTTAGAAGGCATGAGGTGTGCCTGACACCAAGCAATTTTTAGGCATCTGTAGTTAGACATGAAAAAGAATCAGTATGGAAGCTTCTGCTCTGGACTGCAGAGGGAGGGAAGAGAAGGGTAAGGAGGGCTGTGGCTGCCCCTCAGCTATCTGGGGAGAGCTCCATTGGAACAGGCATAGAGATTCCTGTGAGTTCCATGAGTTTCTGCATTTGGAAGAMGTCAAACCAGGCACGAAGAAGATATTTTGGTGTTAGATGATCAGAAGAGGTACTGGGTTACTAGGTCTTATAAATGTGTAAGGAGGTTTTTCACCTTACTGCTGGCCTCTTGGCTTACCTCTTGCCTTCATAAGGCATAGAGTGTCACCCTCCTACCTGGCAAAAGCAGTCTCCAGTCTGCCTCCTCACAAATACCCATCATCCTCACTACACTCTGGCATATACATTTATTTATTGGAATGGTCAGCAAAAAATACATGAACCAGGAGCTCAAAAACACAACTATATCACAGTTCTTCAAAAAAGGGCAGGGGGAGGGAATCACAGTTGTTACCTTAGGACAGACTGACTACAGTCAGTATTGCTTCTAAAGAGCAACTGAAGGATTTTCAGGTAACATGACACAAGTTAAAGGAAGACTTAAGGATTTTGTCATCATATTCAGAAACTACTGATAAACACAGGTAAATAAAATGAGATATGGGTTGCCACCCACTAGTTTTTAGCCTCAGAAATTCATTGTTACAAGGACAAAGAAAGCTTTCAACAACTGGAACAGCAAGATTTTCCTGAAGACCCTCCCTAAGTATTCCCAAAGAAC
Organism: Phoebastria nigripes; assembly: GCA_035582835.1. Classification (NCBI taxonomy): domain Eukaryota; kingdom Metazoa; phylum Chordata; class Aves; order Procellariiformes; family Diomedeidae; genus Phoebastria; species Phoebastria nigripes. The sequence goes on from JAYKAV010002806.1 coordinate 151,428, forward strand.
ACCAACACTCCACAGCCTGTTTAAGTTCTAAGAATGTGCACTTCTAAGAATTAAAATGATCTCTTTAAACTGTTCTGGTTAAATTGCAGTAATCATGTCCATTCACACAAAGAACCCTTTACATAGGAGATGAAGTCAAACAACAGTGAAAAGTAGTATCTTAAAATACTTCCAAGTGTAAGAGAAACGCTAAATATAATTTCCTGCATATTTCTGGCAATGAAAGTGGACTTGCATCTCTTATGAAATAAAATTTTGGTCTGAAGTATTAAAAAAAATTAATGCATGTATTTAATCTCTGTATAGAGATGAAGTCAACAGGCTAAAAGAACCACTCACGTGTGAAGTAAAGTATATGGACGAGCCTTTGCAAAATCAGGAATCACATGTAATGCCCAATAATTTATCTGACAAATCTTCAATCCCCAATGGCTAAAGAAAGCTTCTGAAGACACACTTGCTTTTTCAAAGCTGGCAGGTGAAGATTTTACTAATCACTTCAGGATTCAATAGTCCAATTCATGAATGTACACATCTGTGTGTCTTGTAAACTCAGCTATTACACAATCAAAATAGCTGATTTTACAAGATTGGCTACGTACTGAAATGCTTCCATTTCTCAGAGAGATCAAATTTCAGATCTCTACAAGAATGCTTTCCTTTAAAATAAAAAAATAATATTCTTATTTTACCCTGCATAAAAATTTTAGGGAAGAAATTAGCAAATGGAACCCTAGAAGGAGATATTTTTATGGGTAAAAAATTTAATTTTAACATTTTGGTTAAAATATGCTGCAGAGCCCACATTTTACATCACAGTTCACATTTTTCTTTGCTTCTTATGTGTTTTTGACTTCAGCATTTACTTTGGGGTTTTTTAGGTTTCGTTTTTTTACGCTCTATTGTTAGGAGCATTACCTCTGATACTTCTAAAAAAGTACAAGAAGCACAATTACATAAAATTGCTATTGTGCTAGACAGAATGGTATGAAGAGACCATTTCATTTTGTTCTGCACATTACAAAAATCTATTACTCTGAAAAACTTTTAAGTTAAATGATGATCAAATATACTATCAAACATTTGTGAAATGGTGTTTCATGCAGTAAACATTCTTTTGTGTATCAGAAGAAAAATAAATTGTCCTTTTCCCTACAGCTAAACTTATTCAACAGGCAGAACAAAGACAACACTGGAGTATAAGCAAATAACCTTTATGAAAGTTCATTTAATATTCAAGTCATAACAACATATATATTGGCGGTTATAATACATGCAAATATACACAGTTTATTTTTAGTAAGTGGATAATATTATTTATTAGCATTAACTAAACAAATAATGCTGTGACCAGTTATATTACTAGCAATTAATAAAATTCAAGTTCCACATGAGTCTATGTAGTAATTAATGGCATACAAGTTTAAGCTAAATATTATGTTTATCCAATTTATTAGACTTAATGTAGCAATTTAAAGGACATCCTCAAATGGGATTGATTACTTACACTAGACTGTATTAACATACAACCCTTTTTTTTTCCCTAGCCAAATTAATTAGCTTTGAGACTTAAAAATACATTTTCTTAAATACACATTAGTCTGATGAGAGGTTAAAACAATGTTGGGAATTTCATGCAGATTTCAGCTTTCATTTGGCTGACTAAAAAAAACCCTGTTAAACCTCACTTAACAGATTTAGGTTTATAGAAGCCTATTTAATGAAAATATTCAGAAACAGCCGAAGAACGTGCAAGTATCCTATACTAATGAAAAATGCATTTGTCAAATCAATTTGTTTGAAGGTGATTGCCACACTGTTAGAAACAAGATGCACACTATTCTTTTAGAGATTTCCAAGGCAAGCTTGCATACTCTTTCTAACTGCTAGGAAGAGCTAAAAATAAACTTGCGCTCCTTGTAAAATTTGTAATTTCTTCATTATGATGGAATGCAACAAAACATCTTGCCCTTGGGTTGCTCTGTTTCAGCCAAAACAAATGCAAATGGCTTGTCAGATGACAGCTGTTTGATAAGGCTCCTCTACAAGACCTGCATGCTTTACTTTTTTCCGTGAAACTTGGGATGAAAGGCAGAAGGCAGGAAGAGAATTAATGTAGCATACAGTCTAAAGGCAATGCTACAACCGTGATTAAGTAGAAAAGTTAAAAGGCACAGATTTTCCACAGCCTCGCTGCGTGCAACCCATCCGTGTAACAAGTTGACAGGCCTAGCGCGTCAGCTCCATCATCCTCTCCGACAGCTAAAACACAGCATTGCACCCCTTTTCAGAGAAAATTTGCGTCTGCACCATGAAGCGTTGTACATTATTTCTTAGCACTGCAGGGGGCTCAAGTCCATATGGAACCTTCACAAATATTACCACAGATCAAACCAGCGGCGTTTCGAGGCAGATTTGACATACCTATTTAAATGAACAGCAGGGGTCCTCGGGCTGCCTCAGGCTGTGCAGGAGAAAACCTCTGTGGAAAGCCTATGCTGCAGCTCCATTACTCAGCAAAGACACACTCTACATTTATCATTCATTTCATTTCTGCCAGGGCAAGAAGCTCATTTGCCCAAGGTCAACAACAAAAAAAAAAAAAAGGGGGGGGGGTGTGTGATTTTTATTCTCCCAAAGAAATAAATGTACCTGACAAGTGGGGATTTTGTCCTTTGGGTACGCAGAACGCAAATAAATATCAGATAATTCTAATAAAAACACTACACTCAGTAAAGCTGTGCACCGAATTTGATAACATAAAATTTATTTTTTTAGACAACAGRCTAACCATAGAACTAACTTTTTGAGACTAACTTTTTAAGACTATGTAATGAGGAAACAAAATCTGACACGACTGTCCAATTAAATATTTCTGCATACATTATTAATGCTTTTGTCTTCTGTAAGTACACATAAGAAACATGCCAATCTTTCTATAAATTCTAAAGAGGTAGATAATGTTTGCGCCATTGATGGTCATAGATATGAAATGTCTGTTCATAATCCATGTTAAGACCCAGGGTCTAGTGATGTTCTATTAGATGCAGCTTTTTTCATAAAGGTAAACAGATGCAGATCCTTTACTCCTGGAACCATACTAATCAGAAAAAGCCTTAAGTTTGCCTGAATGGAACAGTCTTAGAAAAATCAATTAAGCAGTTTAAACACAAATTTTCTTCACACTAAATGTCAGCACAAATAGTATTTCCTATAGCTTTGCCCTTCAAGGGGGAAAAAAAAAGCCCACAAACCTATTTTTTATTCTACAGTGAATTTTCCTAGAACTAGCCATTTTTGTTGTATATGCATTCTCCACTACTAACCTTATGCTACTAACCAGATACAGCCTACAAGAAAGTGTTCAGACTATTCAAACCCAGTCCATAGCCAAAACTGTAAAATAAACCAAAAATTAAAGCAAGAACTATTATGTAGTCTGTTCTCTTAAATGTGACATTAAAATGCCCCTAATAATGGATGTCGTGACATGAAAATACACATTGCATTCAGCTTCAGTGCTGATATTATGGCCTACTGTGAAAACATAAGTAAACTCAGGAGCTCCTGATACGCATCTCTAGAACAACATGTATTTGACTGGGAGCTAACATTATTTATTACAGATTATAACATACTTACATGCATTAATGAATAATATGACTGCTTGCCAGTATAAAAGAGAAAGTGAAATGGTCGGCCATCTTCTCCCCACTGGATTTCTAATAAAAATCAAGATTAGACAAGAAAGCAATATACACTCGCTAAAAAAAACCCTTGTATTTAATTGCAGTTATAAACCTCTTTCATAATACTGATTACCTTTTTAAATATCAGAGAACAAAGACATTTTACGGGTATTCAACCTGTCTGGAAATCTAATGATTTAGACTACCTTGTTAAAAACCAATCTCCATCTGCAATTATAACCAAATATTTAATATAATATTTCTAAATACCATTTAACATGAGGGAGTCCCTCATGTACATCTTAAATAAACTTTCAAAGACCGTATAGTTGGTATTACAGATAGAAGCATCCATTTTAGAATAGGAAGTAGTACAAATTAAGAGACAACTGAAATCTACATAATGATTGTGAAAGATGAAAGATTAACAGCCCTGGAAAACAGTGCTTTAAACTCACAGCAAATTTTTTATTAGTATAATATGTCTAAACTAAACTAAGTATTCATACAATTGTCTTTTGCAGGTAACAGAACTGTATTCAGAACTTGGGTGATTTTAGGACTTGTTCATGTTGATACGTTTGGGATATTTAAATACAAAGACCTATGCTATAGTTTACATAATTAGTTCAGCAAGGAAATATACGTTCTGCATCATTCAGCACATCCAGTGTATTTTATTCATTAAAATATGTTATTTAAGGAAAAATAAATTTCAACTTTGGAAAAAAATCAGACTTAAATATAACATGACAAAGATCTTTTCCAAATAAAGAAAAGTGACAAAAATAAAAACCTGAGAGCTTTTTACAAATTGAACTGTAGAGAAACTCCCAGCCATTTTATCCAGTAAAGTTCAAACGAAGCTATCTATAAGCTATAGACAAAGATAAGACTCCAAGAACCTGTCTGATAAGCACAATATGTATTGCATTGGAACGTTAAGACATAATACGGCAGAAGTTGAATGGAAAGATGCAAAACTTACTAGAACAGAAGGAATACAGGGGGCTTTTACCCACACATACTACTAGTGGAATGTGTGAATTTCCATGTACGTAGCTGTGAAAGCATATTTTGTTGAAATTACTGTTCAGGGAACATTCTGAAGTATAAATTTACATTTTTGTACTTCAAAGTTATCAAAGACATAATGCATAGACAAGACAAAGCTGCCTTAAAAGAGATACTTATTGAAAGTGTTATGTTTAGATGTAAATACAAAGATATACATTTTTACTGATTAGTTCTTACACTCCTCAGGACACAGCTAGCATTTCAAAGAATTCTTTAGTCCTGAAAGCATATAGAATAATAGCTTAGTTCTGCCATAAAACAGCCCTTGGATTTTAAAATTGCRTAACGATTAACTCTCCCTTACCCTTTCGCTTTCTACTTTTTACTTCACGATACCGTGATGTTAGAAAATAACGCATGATACCATTTGAAAGCTGAAATTCCAAAATTTCAGATAATTTAGACAGCTTTCTAAAAGACACACAAAGCCCCAAAAACATCAAGTATCAATTAATTCCAGGAACAGGAAAAGGAAGGAAGGAAGGAAGGAAAATGATAAGATTTCGCTGATAATCAGAAGTGTCCATCTGGGACTTGATAGCTTAGCAAATGTAGAATTTCACAYCCATGCTACTAGTTCATACTAAATGTGAGTCAAAAGTGGACAACAGGTTTTGACATATCTTTTAAATATTTTATGTAAAATTAATTTGGCAATTTCAGTGAAGTTCTCACTGACTAACATACTGGCATATCACTGACAACTGGGACTTCATACAGTGCCTCAGGAGCGAGACCAAAGACAGTATGGACATAAGCACAGAGTTAGGACTTTCAGGTCAAAACTGAGACATGATTGGGAGAGTTTCCACTCTCCCTATTCGCTCAACTGGCAATTTCAAAGCCATAATTTCTAAGCTTTTAGAGCAATGAAGTTACTAGGAAAACTTTTGGTTTAAAATAGTATTAATGACTATTTTATGGCTGTGATAGACAGCTCTGACAAAAAGCTACTGAATTCAACAAAAGGTTTTCCCGTTACTTCAACGGATTCTGCACGTCATCCTACCTATTGTTTATTTTTAAACAATGAAAAACATTTATCTGTAGTCAGTTAACAAGATGTCTGAAAAGACTGCTGGTATTCCAGAATCCAGCAGTATTTTTTATCCTAAACACCAGAATATCAGGTCAGGCTTTTACTGCTCATGTCTTAGCCGTTATTAGGAACACGGGGAAAAAAGTAAATCTGTGAAAACAAGGAATTCTACATATGCAAAAAGTCTAACACTTAGAAATAATAATAATTAAAAAAAAAAAAATCTATGAACACTTACTCCTCTGCTCTGGGAAAATTTCAGTAGGATGCTGTAAATAAATAAACAAACATCAGCAAAAGAAAAAAGTTACTTAAAATATCATGCTACAGTTATTCAGAAATGCAACAAAAAAATCCTACCTTCATCATGGGCCTGGCTTGTTTGTCAAATAAGCCAGAAGGAAAGAGATAGGCAATAGCTCTCTGAAAACAAAAAGACAGATCATGTATGTAATTTTTTCCACAAAAGCATCATCGAAACTTTTCTTAGGTACTTTCTTGTAGAGAAAAAATAGCATAACTTTTTCTTACTGATTTGGTTGCCTACTGTGCAAGAGTGCCGCATATGTGCTGTGCTGAAAAGAAAAGCAGATCATTTCCTCAGGAATCCCCAGGAAAAGTAAAATCTCATTCTGAAGGCTGTACTCTACTATATCAGAATGAGTGAACTTTCTTCTGCAAAGTTTAGGTTTTATGGTATGCATTTATCATAACTTACCAGAACTACTCAAGAGCAAAGACCACCTTTACACACAGTGATTTTCCCCTAAAATTTCAAGTGCTGTGACTTCCAGAAGAAATCACAACATTTAATTTATCTTTCTGAAAATATCAGTGCTTGTTAACAGTGCCTACTGACAGACCAAGCATGGAAATTTTATTTAAAGCAACTCGACAAAGCAAGTTTTACACACATTTAGAATCCCAGTTTCTACAGACATAGTTTCCTCAAGTCTAAAAGCAATGTTTGTTGTGGCAGTAGAAGATATTTTACATAGCCTAAATAAGCATTTCATTGATCACTGCACTTGGAAACAACTGTGAATCACTACAATCTTTGCTGAACTTGAACTAATGGCTCAGAGAAGAAAGACTCTTAAATGCCATCTTTCTTCTCCTTAGATACCTAAGGGTTTGCCAAAACGATTTAGAAAAACATATGACATTCATTACACACACATTGTTTACCACTGTTTTCACTAAGTACAAGATACATTATTTGCTTTTACTTAACCAATATCTACCACTATTCATGTGATGTATACAGTTAGTAGTATTTGCCTCCAACAAATAAAGTAGGTATACCAATATTCCAAATCATTCTGGCAAAATGTAAGGCAAAGCACCTTACAAGGTTAAGCCAAATGACATGCATTTCTGTTCAACATCATCTTACTCTCCCTCTTCAATGTAACTAAAATATAGTTTAATAAAGCAAAAATATGCATTTATGAGAGCTGTTTATTTCCATTTGTTTTTAAAAACAAAACAGAAAAAGCTAACCACCAAAAACCCCCAGATGTAGATGTCTGGCAACTGTAGCCAACTTCAGACAGTGGGTAGTAGAGCTTGAGATAGAAATGTTGTGCTTGTACAGTAACATGGACTACCCGAATAAACCCCTCTRGCAGTGGTCCCGTTTATATTTCCATTAGACAGTATGGAAAAGTAGAATTACAATAAAATCAGAGTTTAAAATCTTCTCTTAAGAAGAATGGCTCTTTGTTGGTTAGGCTACCTCAGGGCTATTACTTGCCGATAATTTTTTCCATGGACATGGAGTGGTTTGTCAGTGCTTCAACCGATTTAATATGCATGGAGTGTAAAAAGACCTAACCTATTACTTTCATTAATCCCCTACTGGCATTCTGAACAGAAATTTTGAGAATTCTGAAGCAAACAAAAGGCTTAACTTGATTTTATGAAATGGTAATTTTGTTTCTCTTAGTGACTACTGTATTCCCATTTGTTAGTCAATGGGCATTTTATGCATACACACAGTAGGTGAACACCTATTTATGAACAAATGGGGATTAATTATGATGACAATAGAGAAATCTGCTGTGAGCCAAATGATGTTAAACAAACACCTTATATAATACATTAAAAGAATTTATTACAGCATACTGAGACTGACTGTGTGTGTACTTAAGACGTAGTCTTCATACAAGCATTTCCAGAATCTCAGTCAAAACAGTTACTGTAACTATGACACCTCAATAAATGCCAAATATAACAATTTAACATTTATAATGAAGGGAGTGGCTGCCATCTGAGACCTTCTACTTCTCGAAAGTTTATTTTATATTGCTTGAGTGTATACTCATGTCTTTCACACTAAAGCATAAACAAACCCTGCATTAAGAAATCCTAACATCTACTTTCAACTCTCCACACAACAACCAGCCAAAGAATAATAGTTGACTTTGTAAGTTCACTTTTTTGCTGTTCCAAAATGGAAAGAAATAGTCTTCCTGCCTTCTCTCTTTTTATGGAAATGTAATCAAGGATGGGGTATTTGTCTTCACATCCCATTAGGAACTATCCTGGGATGCAACAGACTCCAGTTCAACTTTATTCAGAAGTTTCTTCTAAATTTTAAATGGCTGTGTCCTCAGACTGTACTTTTAGCAACTACATAGCAAGTCAGTCCGCCTCTCGGAAACTTCATTTATAGAAGCTGATTTTGCCCACGCAAACGTTTTGGTTTTGTAGAAAAGGGGTATTTCGGAAAAACTGTAATTCTCAACACCCATGTGTACTAGCAATAAAATAAGATGGTGGATTAACCTTAGGAATGACATCAGAATTAGCCTCTCCAAACTGCAGCTGGAGCACATAAATAACCATGAAATATTTTCCTGAATCTTTTGACAATGTCTTCAGATTTGGAACACAGGCTTCCTTTCAGGAGTCTCCACGTCTCGAGTCAAAATTCTGTAGAGAATTAACTGCACATTCTGTATTTTCCTGAACATACAAAAAGCAGGTGAATGTCCCTCTTAAAACTTTATAATCAAGGTTTAAACGCTAGCAGTAAAGTTCCCAAGAAACCTTTTAGATTTAACTGCAGTTTTCCATTCCAGGAGTGGTTTTCAGCTTAAGGGTCATGGCCCATATCCTTCTTCTAGTGCCTAATTTGACTTGAACTCTAGATGAGAAAGGAAACGTGCTGAATATGACCAAGAACTACTTTCTTCAGGCCATCATTTCAGCTATACAAGATCCATTCACCCCACTCTAGCCTCCACAGGTTCTGGGCTGCTATTTCACAATTCTGTTTGTTAAATCACACTGTTGCCATTGTCTTTGGGAATAAACCACAAATTTCTAAAAAAGAAACATCCATAATTATTTTCAGCAGAAACACAATTAAAAATCCTGGTATCTAGTAACACAATGGTGTTTCCAAAAATAATTACATAAACTACTGGAAAAAGGTGGAATGGGTACAGCCTGCTTCTGTTACTAAAAAGTATTTTAGCCATTTCCTTTCAGGATTTGAAAGTGTTTGTTTTTAAACTCTACTGTTGATCCATGCAGAAAAAAAAAAAAACAACAACAAAAAACAGTAGTCACACCTTTAAAAATAGCAGATCATAATGAATACATGTTAGTAACAAGATGGTTTACATCAGACATTTCTTGAACTGCATTGGTAAACTTAACATTCCTGTAACAAACTAAAAGGAATCCTGTTATATCGTCACTTGTTGAGGGACCGGATGATTCAATGTACTGCCCACAGGACCACAATGTCTTTCATTTGCAGCTATAAATTTGAATTCAAGCCAGTTGGAATAATGAGAACAAGCTTCCATCCCTATTAAAAAAAAAAAAAATTGTATCTGGCAGTCCTTCAAACATGCAAACCAATTCATTAAATAATCTGTCCAGCACTGCATGTGRCATGTTGTGTAAATTCAGTATACCTGCCACATCCTCATTTTGACTCTTCATTGTGCATGTTGCACATGCTGACTTCTGATCCTCCTTCCCTTCCTATCTATCTACAAGCCAAGAAGTTTTGTTCTCTCACTTTCTCAAACATCAGAGACTAACTCTGAATCAAACAAGTTCAGCTGGGTCAGTAAGGGTTACTTTTTTTTTTTTTAATGTCTTGAGAAATTAAGAATTCAATACTTTAATTCGAATAGAGTTGACTGAATCATACCGGGATAGGGGAAGGAGACCGAGACAGTTCAGTCCTAAAATAACCTGCCATAAGTAGGAGASGTTGGGCAGGGCAAATTGATCTTGCCCAAGTGTCTTCCCACACTTTGGTTGAATCTACAGCTCAAACACAAAACATTCCACTAATTTTCATTGCTCAAATCATGTGCAAAGATAGTTATCTAAGTAACATCCAGTGAGGAAAGGTATTTTATAGAAAACAAGGAAAGAAGAAGAAGAAAGAAAGAAGAGGAGAGAAAAAAACAAACAAACAAACACCCCACCACCTCCAACCTGGGGTTCACTTGCAGCAGCATCCTTTTTGGCAGAGGGCTCAAGAATCCAGCTCATTCGTTTTTAAATACACATGAAACTTCAATCATCGAAACACTGAGGTGAGAAGTGACACTTTATGCCGTAACGTTTTAACAAAACACCTGAGCAATAGCTGTTTCAGCTTCTTCTACTCCTCAACTTGATCACACGAGAGCCACTTCCCTTCTTAAACCTTGCCTCTTGAATCACATTATTTAGCCACTGTACTTCAGCATTTCTCAGACCGAGATGTTTGCTGGAACAACTGTTTTTCCTTCTAACCACACTAGCAGTATTCTTTAAAAGTCCAAAATCCAGAATATTTGGGGTAGAACCAGGAATGAATGCAACAAAAATGGGACATGAAATGTTAACTCTTAAATAGCTTTTTTATCTAACAGGACAGAAAAGGTTAGGAGGAGGGAAAAAAAAAAAAAAAAAATCAGTGACACACCTAGGTTTACCTTGTAAAACAAAATCCTCCTCTAACAACTAAAATTTATTGAAACCACCCCAATTGTTTGTCACTGTTTATCTAAAGCTGAATTCTAGCTTGGACAGAAAGAAATTTCAAGTTCACAGTGATACATCATTTTAACCCCATCACTTGGAAAAAAAACCAAAACAACTCACTAGCATTACATGAAAAACTCTACCTTCTTTAAATTTTACATTATTTTTATACTAATAATTTTCAAAATAAAAATTAATGTCTTGTCCAGAGCTTGCAGAGCAAAAAAAAACAACCCCAAAACCTGTTGAAAGAAACAGTCATTATTTCTACCTTCATTTCAACTTTTCAAAACACTGAACAGTATTAAAAAGAAAAAAAAAAAAAAAAAAAAAAAAAAAAAACCAGCAGCAGTCATCAGTTCAGATGGACTTTGATGCAGAAGTAAGAAAACACTGATGCAGAGTTTGGCTCCACTGGAAAAAAGAAGTTGAAAAAAGCATTCTAGCTTCAACTATTTAAAAAACAATACAAAATCCAATATTTCTTGTAAGGACAATGCTGGACAACATACTCTTCTTGCAGACAACAGAAAGTTCAGAAATGCATTTTGTCCTGAATAATGTTTCTGACATTTCACATATGCCAATATTCACTCATTTCTAACACCTTGCATTGCTAAAATTTGAATGTTATTTAGAAATCAGATGTGCTGAGCCACTTATAAAAGCAACTGAATACAACCTATTTTTCATGAAAGAAGTCTTAATTCATTGAAAGAAGCTATACCCTATGAGGAATGAAGTTTTTCCACATTTAACATTTTCATAGTTAACAACCTTACTGGTACTTTTACAACAATACATACGWTAGTGAAGATAAACGTATATTCTAGATTCAAATTATTCCATCTGCTTGACAACAATCTATTAGGTCATAAGGCAGACAGCAAGAGAAAATGAACGTAGATCTCTAGCTTTTGAGTTTTATTAACTCTTATGGGGAAAGAGTATTGCTTTATGATGAGCTCATATCTGGGAGAGCATTTAGTGACTGCATAAAAATGAATAATAAAAATACTGGCATATAAATAGGTCATGAAGATTAAGACGCTTTTCTTGTATTAATCTTACTTAGATTTCTGGGCTTTAGAGTAGAGTATCACAGAACTGACAGTGGAAAATGAAGGTGGGCTGTTTACTACAACCATAAGTTAAAGTTAAATCACAAAATAAAAGGATTACAGACTCAACCAGGGAAAAGCACTAGGTCAGGACTGCAATCTCTATTAATTAGGTATCCCAGCTGGGCAGTGGGTATGCAGCTGTTAACTTGATCAATGACTTACCTAAATGTCATCTCTACTGATTCGCTTATAAATTACCAGCAAGTGAGACTAATGTACAGGTGCTAATTTATTTAAACTGTTCTCTGCAGTTCTACATAGCTTTATAAACTGCATCTGGCACCTAATGTTAGCTGTCAGTTGTACTTAGACATGCCTGTCCTAACGACTCTGTTCATTAGAAATGAGCACAAATTATGAAATATTGTGAAAAATGATACATCAAATGGAATGGGCAAAGCAAATCAATTAGAGAAACTTCATAGCACATATTCACACATAGGAGAATAAAACATCCTAGCTTCACAGTAAGGTCTATAATACCAATTAAAAAGCAATTGGTAGACTTCTGCAGAGTTATATATCAATTTGCTGGATTTTTTTTTCTCCTCCAGAAATACAGTTGTAATGCACAGCTTAACTTTTCATTCCTAAATAAAAGTATCAGTAAGAGGCAGTTCTGCTTCCACAACATCCAGAAGGATTAGCAAGTTAAGTCAACTTATTTTCCTGTTTAAAACTTCACAAGGTTTAGCTTTTATTAAACTATACCTAAAACTCCAGCGAAGGACAGAATCCTATGATGTCTAGTTCTGAAATACACTGCACAGACTGATTAACAGTAGAAGACATGGAGGTATATAAGCACTCATCAGAAAGAATTATTACTGTTCGAAATGTAAAGCTTGGTAATTCTCCTGCCAGTGCTTAAGCAGCTTTTATATTTTTATAACAGAAATTTAATTATGCATAGCAGACACTATTACACACTCTAAGTATTTTCCAGCACCTGATGGAATATGAAGAAATCAAACATGTACCACAGATACTTGGTATCACCAAACAAAACACTACTCTTTTGGCTCCACTTCTCCATCTTTTCAGAAACAGTCTGTAAAGCAGTCCCATACTTGTCACCTGCACTGCATTTGTAAAAGCTAATTTCCAGAATGAATCCGCTTCTACTAATGATGGAGCTCAGTTAATTTTGTGCAAATGATCATAGTGCTGTGGATTCATAAAGAAGAAACCACTACTTAGATACGGTCATTTTCCATTTCTTGCAGTCTCGCTGTCTGTAAGCCTTCCCCCTAGACCCTATCAAGGAAGGAAGCCAGACTGCAGATTAATGCATTCTCCTACAATTAACCTTTCGGGCAAACAAACTTAACTATTAGCATCATCATCATACTGTACTAACATGGCAGGTATTCTGGTGGCAGGTCTGTGCATGAATACCTTACAAGAAAGTAACTCAAAAAGATAAAGGTCATTAAGGGTAAGAAGAAACATCTCAAAAATACAGGAAAAGGAAATTCTATAGTCTGTACAGAAATAAGAAAGCCAATGTAAAGAAACAGGCTGCTATTACTGCTGACCCAGATGCCTCAATGAACACTTTTACTGTTGATAGGACCTTATCCACTCTACACTGAGACTGGAAGGGTCTCTGCGTTGGCACTTGTCCATAGAAGAGCAAAGTGATATCTACGATTCTGAATGAAAGTAGTCACAGTATCAGTGCATAGCTTTGTACTCATAAAGCTCAATTTCCTACAGATTTGTGACTTGAAGTCAAGCTTCCCTTATGGATTTCCTGATACCTGATAAGACTCAAGTCTCATTTCAGCCTTTTTCTCAGCAGGCCGTTAACTGTGTGTCTCTTCCCTACTTTGCTGTCTATTTTCAGAGAAGTTTTCAGAACTTAGTTTTGAAGCCTGTCAAATGTGTTTCAAATCAGCCCGTATCACCACCTACGGATGTAGTTCTCTTTCTTGGCATAAGCATGCTGTCAAGACCTCTTACATGGACACACCTATGCCGACAAAATTTTGCCACAGAGAGGCAACAATCTTCTTCGCCTGAAGAAACTAAACCACACACATCTCTTTTGGCACATACCACATTACTATGTCTACCCGAAGGGCCCTGCTGATACACTGTGCCGCCATGGCTATAGTAACAGTGTTGCTGCCGTGCAGAGAAAGCTTCAGCCATGAGACTTCACGCAGCTTCACCTGAGAGTGAATGTCACCAAATGACATTTCTCCTCCCTACCTCTGATGTGTGATAAAATAAGACAGAAATGACAGAAGTGAAGACCAGGTGGGACATTAAAAAAAATCCATGCAACAAAACATTTTTCTGAGTGAAAGGCAGCATATCTATACATGAGCCTAAATGACACAGAGAAAGAGGAGGCCACCCATCTGTCAGTTGTCAGAGAGAATGGCAATAAAATAGTATGTTTGGAGCTACTGATATGAGCTTAAATTTGCGTCTCTATTAAAATCCCTAAGCTAAACCAGTGTTAGTTGTAAAACATCCTATAAAATTTAATTTGCATTACCAGCAACCACAGTATCATGGAAGAAAACCTGACCTAAATATACACAGCATGTCAAATTGTGGGTAAACGTTTCGAAGTGCTACATAAACCTTTACAGTGCCTCTTATAACCTCAGATCAAGGGGATTATCCATTAGGACTTTAAAAAAGAACCTACTGTGCTTTAGCAAGATATGGTATACAGCTCTATACTGTGATGTCTGACCTCACATGGTAGCAGGGGTAGAATCTCTATTCACAGTCACAGTTGCAATGTTTGCAATGTATAGTAGCATTCTTTCTTATTCTGACAGTTTGATTAAAATTCACAGAGAGCTGAGGGGCTCATGCTGAAGTAAAGTGCTTTCAATATCTGAAACTATACAGTAAATTACTTCTCCAACAGAGCAACTGTACTTACATCAATATCCTCTTGGGTAAAAGTTTCTGGATCTTCTCCCATCATGTTGGCTAAATGTCTCTTTCCTAGGTTGAACTCTTCAATCTGTTTTTTAATAAATGCCTCCGTGTACTTTTCAGGTCCTGAGGCTCCTACATTTTTCCTCTGCATTGCTGTAGTGGTATAGATTAGCCTTAAAGTCTAACAAAAACGAAAAAAGAAAAGCGAGAGATTTATTTTATATTTTTGGCACAGTGAGTTCTAAATAAAATGAATAGTATAATAAGCCATTCATATCTATAACAAGATTCAACACATTATTGTAGTAAGTTAGAAAAGGCACTATTACTCATGAAACCATTTTCTTCCGATTGTTTAATACCCATAAACAGATAAACACGTTCTAAAAGTTGAACATTTTCACACATTACAATTAATTCAGAAGATTTTTCTGACGGAAGGAAATGTAGTATCATATGTCAGGTACATCCAGCAAAAGCAAAACACAGCAGTGATCAACAGATGCAGTCTTAAAATAAAAATCTATCAGCAAATAAGCAGGTTTTGCCTTCACCTATAGGTATCCCATAACAAAGCATGGAAAGAGCACGTGGGGCAGCTCTCTAGTGGCTTTCAGAAGCATGTGGCTGCACAAACACTGCTAAAGGCTCTGGAAAGGCTATGGAGCGCTCCCTTCCTTGTTCACAGTGACAGAATGGTTCTTAAGCTATTTCACCATCTCCGGTAGAACAATTAGAAAAACTAGCAGGGTAGTTCTCACCAGCAAATACTACTGAGCATTGTTCCAGCTCAGAAGTCATAACTCAGGGGACCGTTATCTTTTGATCTTTGTGTTACAGGTTTGGTTTTTCTTCTCTCAAGACAATCAGTAGTCAAAATGCCTAATTTCAATCAAGCTCTCTGCCAGGCGAATAGGAGCTTCACTGACAGCTGTAATGTCCCAATTCTGGCCTAGTGCCAATATTATGCACTATTTTGTCTCTCCAACATTAGTATTAAAGTCCTCTGCAGCTTAATTATTCCACAAACTGAGAGAACTGATTATTTGTGTGGTCTTCTGTGGGTGGGGGGAGGGAGGGGATCACAAGAAAAAAGGGTATGTGGGACAGAAAAGCAAAGACAGAAAAAGAATCACTTCTGAATTAGAAAAATGCCCAGTTCTGTTCACAGATAGTACTCTGAAACACTTCTCTCCAGCCCCTTCAATGTGCCATGGCTTGGCTTTGTGAGCAGACAGTGCAGTTTCACAAGGCAGAGTGAGCCCATCTCGCAGTCCACCCCTGCTAGCATTCTTTCCTCCACTCCCTTCACTTGCCCTGTGCCGGCTCTGGCACTCAGACTCTTCTGCAAGCCAACTCAGCTCCCTAAATGTGGCAGAACACTAACTTCTGCTCCTCCCAACCAGTGGGCAGTTCTCTGCTGAGCTGGTAAGTCTGAGCAATTCAGAGAAGGCTCTGAGAAGAGCCAAAGCTGACATGAGAAGGTGGCTGAATCATGCAACTGGGAGCAAGGAAGAAGAGGAGGAGTCCCCTCTTCACCTTCATTTCTTTGAGCAAATTATTAAATTGCCTCTGCCGCTCCTAGAGCTGCAGCCTCAGTCTACCTTTAGCCAAACATTAAAACCCAAACACGCACAACAAAGTGAACTAGTTGGGGTTCTTATTATGAGCAACAGAATAAAGCTAGTATTTGAAATGATTAAATGTTCTCAGAGTCACAGGAATTGTCTTCTCCRGATCACAATTCAGACATTTTGATGGATTTTACCATTCTGAATTAAGCTAATATGAATAGCGTAAAATACTCGCTATCTTCCTGTAACTAACACAAATACAACAGTAATCTTCAAACCTAGTTATAACCACAGTAATACAAACACACACATCCCATCAAAGCAAGATTACATGGATATATTTGCAAGACAAACACAAAAGCAGATCGAACTTCCACCTTCTGTTAGTAACATGAGTTAGCTTACACGAACTTCTCCTGTGACTAGAAGCTTTGGGTGTTCTGTATTACATGGTCAAGTCCTACATGAACAGGAAATGAAACACAGCTTTTCTCATACTTTCACAGAGCCCAGTTGGTATTCTGGACATCTGGCAGCCCAGGATGGACTGGTCCAATACATCCAATTTGCTGCACATATGTAAAGCATGATCAATTTACCTGTCCATGACTGTCTCAGGCTTCAATATACAAGATCTAACAATCCCACCTAAATTTTCAATTTGGAATAAAGACTACAATACCCTGCCTTAAACCTGTGTATAGCACATGCCTSTGCTGCAGGATAAGTCCTATAAATTCAATAAGGTTTGATCTAGAAGGTTATCTTTGAATAACAAGGTCACACAAGATGGAAAGAACTGACCCTCTATGCTTTTACAACCTGACATAGATAAAGATATGCCCCCCAAGGTATGTACCTCAGAAAAGTAACCAATACCTCTGCCAGAAAAGATTTTAAAACAGCTCCAAGGCAGAATTTGGTGCTGAAGAGCCTGTTGTAGCTTTGTTTTCTCCACAGCTTATATGTATCATATGCAATGCTAGTCCTGGTTTGCTGCCTCCCCCCACCCCCGCCTTTTTTTTTTTAATACTCATGTTTTCTGTGAGGTTACATCAACATATACAGAATTAGAAGAAAAATAATGAAAATTTTAAATGTACAAATTTTCCACAGGCGAGGCTCTGGTGATTTCCTTAGAAAGCAGTAAGGAAAGCAGAGGTATCTCTGCATATTCCCTGTTCTTCTCTCCTAGTCACTCCGCAGGAAAGAATTCAATTCATCTTCTGTCTTACTTGTCTTAATAGTAACTAATTATTTGTAATTCTTGTTAATGAACATATGATTCCTTATTACTTGGCCCAAAATTGCTTTCTCTCTGCTATGCTTTAAACAGAATACTTTAAAAAAAGATTGCTTTCATCTTATTCCTGTCAATTTCTATTGTAATTTTCTCATTTTTGTCCTCCTTCCCTCAAGCTATTCATATTCTTTCCTAGTTTCAATTCGTCACTAATCAAAAGTCCCTGGACGCACAAACTGTTCATAATTAGAAAACAGCCTCTTATGCAAATTAATATCTATTGTATTGGGTACCTCTTCTGGGATAAGAGTACTATTTCATGGGTGGTACAGCAAGAACTGCAAAGCACAGCTAAATGCTTGTGGCATTTCAGTCAAACAAGAAAGCACGCTCCTCTACTTTCTAGAGGAAACCACAGAGGTTTGCATTCGCTTCTTACAGATTTCATAAAGCATTACTGCAGACAGCAGGCTCACCATTTTTTAAATAATAATGGTTATTAACAGTACTCCTGAAATAATAGAGTCTTCCACCAGGACAGGGGAGAAGGGAAAGCCTTTACTTCTGGACATAACTCCTTTGTATTAACCCTCCCCTCCTGTCTGCTTCCCGAGCAACCAAGCATTAAAACAGTTTGGCAAATCCTGATTTTCCAGGGAGACCATAAATTTATAGAAAATCAGCTTATGTAAAATTTGCCTTAGAAAAAAAATAAGCATTTTTAGACAACTTCAACTTCTCTGGCCTRTTTTTTTCCAAGAGAAATAACTAGGACCTGTCTGTTTACTCGTCCTGTTCATTTTGCTTCACTGGAGTTACATGGTTATAAAATCAACACATACCACTAACAGAGGAATCAAATTTCCTGTACTTTTGGAATGGGAGGAAAGGGGAATCAGAGATAGGAGGCTTGAATTCAAGAGAAAATGTTGTCCATTTTACAACATGACATAGTTACAGAGATAAAAGAAGACACCAAATGATGTGGCACGCATGCAGTTGCACCATTTTCATGCTGCTTTCATGCTCTAAGATGGCATATTTCAACCATCTCCTCTTCCAAAACCATGCAGCGCACAAACAAATTTGTACTAAAAAGTTATCTTTGGGATAGAACTTCACTAGGAGATGCGGAGCTGGAGCTCTATAACCACATCAGCATGCAGGACTGAAGCTGCCCTGTGTCCATTGCTCCGATTACCAGCACAGCTAGTGCTACTGAACCCAGTAGACATACAAGATACCAACAGCAGTCCTCTGGTCACTTGTTGCACAAGAAAAAACTTGTACTATGTAGCAATCATACAGAATGTAAATGGTCAGACCCATCCCAAGTTTCTAAAAAATTACTTTTTGTTCAGTAGCCGAGTTTTGGCTTTCTAGTGTGCTGTTTTACAAAAATGTGTTTTAATTGATTTACTTAAACAATATTTACATAATCTCAGATTTCAGTTGGCCTACGAACTAATTAGGTGAACCAGTATCAGGTCTATGTTTTAAGAAGCATTTTGTAAAACACATCAGAAAGTATCACAAGGTGTCAGCAAATATACATAAGTGATTTTATATTACTTTTTATACCTGATTTCACAAAGTATTTCATCAGAAAAAACTTCTTCTCAAAATGAAGTCTCTTGACAGGTAACTAAAACTGCATCTCCACCACACAGAAAATCTACTTTCTGTGCATATTTGACCAAATCTACGTATTAAGTTTTGCTTATGTATACTATGGAAATAAAAAATAGCTCTAAATGTATAGATACATGGCAAGTGTCAGATGTGCATAACGGGGAAAAGAATTTAGATCTGATTGTTTTGAGGCACAAGTTATCAAATACTAACAGGCTCTTCAACTCTAGCTTAGTTAACAACTGCAGAAAAAGCTACTCCATTCCAAGCACATAGTTCTGAAAGACTGTCACCAAAGTGCTATCACCTCTTTCTGATATCAGTACATATACCATCCACAGTGATTTAGATAAGGTACCCGACCCAATCAAACTAAATAGCACGTATGGTACTCTGAACTCTTCTGTAGAGAACAGCTATTCAATCACATCAGAAGTGACTGACAGTGACTAAGTGAGATAATTTTTTTTCCTTATAAATTGTGCTAAATCTCTGCATTTTGCTTATTAGAAGAACAGAATACTAAACCCATTGTTCAGTCAAAGCTAAGGGAACTGGAATTACCAAGTTTCTCTCCATTTCTTCTCTCAATGCGAGACACTTTCAAATACAAAAAAACCCAAGAAATTAAACTGTTTCCCCCACTAAGACAGACAAGAAGTAATGAACTGAACTCCAGCAGGGGATTTTTAGGATAGGCATCATAAAAGAGTTCCCTAACAGTAAGGACAGATAAGTGYTTGATGTAAGAAATGGTTATAGCAGATCAGAACAAGGGTATATCAACTTATTACCCTTTCCTCAACAGCAGCCAGTATCAGAGGCACAAGGAGAGGACAAACAAGTAGTGATAATTTTCCCAGGACACTTCCCCAGTTTCCAGCAATCTGCAGTTCAATGACATGCTGATATCTTGTTTTTAACAGTCCTCAGTGGAATTTTATTCCAAGTTTCTTAAGCTGCTTTTTGTATTCACATAAATTCTTAGTATCCTGAACATCCCCATCAAACAGTTCCACAGATTAACTACACTCAATGGAAAGAAGAGTCTCTTAAGTTTCTTGGGCCCTGCCTCCCATTAGTTCCCTTCACATCCTTTGGTTTGCAGACAGTTAGATGATTTGCATATAGCTATAGGTTTAGGTACTGATCCCCTCTCTGGGGGCRAGAGGAGTAGTCAAATGATCTCTCAAGGCCCCTTCCAGCCCTACCTTCTACAGTGACTCCTCCTTCGAGATCATTTCCTCATTTACAATACAAATCATTTTCAGCTCAGACTCAAGTAGGTGCCTGGCCAGGAAAACTAAGTTACTCTCATAATCATACCTTTGATATAGGATAACCAAAGCAACACAAACTATTCCAACTGAGAATGAAATCAAATGTTAGAATATTTTCAGCCTTATTCTCTTTCTCATTCCTCGCACAACTTAAGCACGTGTATTTCTGACTGCTGCATAAACAACTCCCTACAGGGGCACCAGGTCTTTATCCCTAATGGGTAAAGTTAATCTAGAAGTAACCAATATAAACAGTTCAAATTGCTCCTTCCAGTATTACCTTTCATTTCCTTACTGCATCTTCTCTTCTGTTACCCCATGGTTTGGTTTAGTTCAGTCACCCAACAGTTCTTCAGCCCTTATTAGCCTAAATTACTTTGTAACTTGAAAGTGTTACCAGCACGCCTTTTTATCCATTTGCTGGTCACTGATTAAATATACATACAGGTGTATCAAATACCACTGCACAAACACAGTGGCTGTCCTCAACACTGACAGCACCTAAGCCTTTTAATTAAACGGCAATCTGCTGACCACCGCTCTCTCTCAAAACAAGCAGGTAATTCTGTTTAATCAGAAGTTACTGCACTCGTGGAGCGCATTTCTCTCTCCATTGCAGGAACTAGGAGACTTCATTATCTTCTTACCTGCTGACCAAACACAATTCAAGATGATCAACCTAAAAAACTACCACTTATTCATGAATCTTAAAGTACTTCACTTTTGTGTATGCCTTTGGTCTATACATGACTCTGTTAATTCTAGTGACAGATATAATAAATCAGGGCTTAACTACGCTTTTGCTTTACATTAAGAAAAATAAACTCAGCTCACTGAAGGGCTGACTTGAACGCGGCGCCGGCCCTCGCACTCCCCGTCCCAACGCTGCCTCCTCTCGGCACCAGCCCCGCGCACGCACCGCCGGCGCCCCGTAGGCCGCAGGCCCGCCGGCCGGGCCGCCCAGGGGCAGGGGCAGCCCTGCACCCCGGCCCAACCCGGGCCTCCGCAACGAGCGCAGTGTCATGCCGGCAGGGACACCCCGGCAGGGACACCCCCGCGCCGCCCCGCACCCCTCCGCAGCCGCGCCGGGGACGTGAACCCACCCCCCCCGCCGCCTTCGTGCTCGCCTCCTGCCACCGCACGGAGCAGGCGGCGTCCGCACGGGGGGCGGCGGGGAAAGGGCCCGGCCCGGCCCGACTCTCACCTGGGCGCGCGGCCCGCCCGGCGCCGCCGCTCTCCAACGGCCGCCCAGCCGCAGCACGCGCCCAACGGCCGCCGCCATGCCCGCGGCACCCCGCCCCGGCCGCTGGGGGAGGGGAGGGGAGGGGAGGGGAGGGCGCGGCACCGCACGGCACTGCACGGCGCCACCGATTGGCGGGCGGGGCTAGAGGGGCGGGGCCGGAGCCGCGCCTGCGCGCTGCCACCTGCTGAGTCCTCCGCTGCCCGGCCGGCGCGGTTCCCTGGTCGGGTTCGCTGCTGGCGCCGTGGGGCGGGGGCGGCGGTGCTTCGGAGGGGTGAGCGGGCAGCGGGCGGGTTGTCAAAATGTATTTGAAAGGTAAAACACATCAGCATTATTAAAATTCAGACTGATCTTTAAAATGACGGTTTATAGCTTGCATCATGGTCGCACCGGGGACGAGGTCAGCAGTAGGCCCCAGGTGCGTGCCTGTCACCTGAGGTGGGCTCTGCTCCGGTGAACCCCACCTCTGAAGGAGAAGGCTCAAATCAAGACTCCAGTTTAAGCAGGTAGTGTTGGAAATTGCAGCATGTCTGGTGCAACACCACTAATCTGGAGAGTTGCAGCAAAAATCATGTTTCACCCTAGCACTGGGGTGTTTTCCATGGGAAACATGCCATTTTTTAGAGATGCAGCAGCTGTCTCTTGCTGAGGGGGGGTTGCTATCAATACTGTCACCTCCCAAGGTGATGTTAATCTGGATGCTGAACCTTGAAGGCTTGAGAGTGTTCATCGTTTCCCCAAGTTACATAGTATATAACCTTAGAGGTGATTGGATTTTGGCAGTAGTGATTTGTACCACAGAAGAAGTGGAAATGAATTAAAAATTGAATTAAAAAAACCTTCTACTTTAGACTTATTGGGGCCTTCCCTTCAGGAGCAGTTATTATTTGAGAGGAAATTCTGGAAGTGGATCTCTTCCAGGTCTGTTTTTCTTTTCACTTTTTTCACGGGTGGCTCTTGCTTCCCCCCATGCAGACATAAATATGATTTCCTCCCTGGGATATAAAAGAGGATATATAAGAAAACTGGCAGTGGCCAAGGGAAGTCACCCATGCAGGGAGGTCAAGGAGAAGCCAGCTAGAAAGATGCGTTTATTCTTGCGGTTACCAACTGTGAAAATGGAAACCCTCAGTACTTTTATTGGCTCAGATATATGCAAGTGAATGCTATGAATGCTGCACCGAAGGAGAGCAGTGGAGTGTCTTTCTCCTGGGCACACCTGGCCAAGCACTGGGAACTGCAGCCACACTTCCATTCACAGGGTGTGTAGGGATGGTATTTGGTTAGCAGCTGTTTCTCCAAAAGAGAAAAAAAAGAGGGCTTGTTAGGGTCACAGTTCCACTGACCCACCTCCAGGAGCAGCCAGCAGAGCTGAAGGGGTGGAGAAAGCCGGAGATGGTATGGCCTCTTCAAGGCCCGTGGTGAATCTCATCTGCCATCTGTCACCCTGCAGCTTGGCTTTGTTCAGCAGCAGAGGAGCTCATCGGTCCTCACCGCGCTGAGCAAATGTTATCCCGCACTCCCGTCAGCTCTACAGAAACAAAGCGCCGCTGGAGTGAACGGTTTTCATTCCCCATGTATAATTAATTGTCGATTAAATTGGAGGAACAGGGCCATCTATACAATATCGGCCACTTGTACTTGGAAACTGGTTGATGTAAATCCAGCTCCTTAAGTCTATAGGCTCCTATACCCACTGTGAAAAAAACAAACGCTTTTTCAGTCTGGAGCGTGTTTTCAATGACATGAGAGTCCATACAGTCCATGGTTTCAGTCTGAGGTTACAAAATTGTTCTCACGAATTGCTGAATGGAGACTTGGTATGTGTGGAGTCCAGCATTTAATGGCAAGGGCCATGTTGTGTCTCTCTTGGATATTTAGAGCGGTGAGCCCTTAGAAATTAATGGCTGCCCCTTCAAGGTGGAAGATTTTTGCGCAATTTTCAGGTGTATTTCCCAACCATCCTGCTGCTGCCAAGGAGTTTACCTGGGCTTGCTTGTCCCTGGAAGACACTTCTACAGAGATGCCTGGGTGACCGGTTTCTAGACTGATCATATAGCTAAGTGTGAGTTCATGTAGTTATTACTTGGGATGCTTTGAAGACAATGTACTTCCATGGTGGACACGGCTAATGTGTCCCAGAAGGATTCCTTCTAGTGGAAGGACTGCCACTTCTGCTCGAATGGCAGGAGTCCAAGTTTGCCAGTTCAAAATCAGTTTTTAGCAAAAGCCAAAGTAAGATAAAAATGAGCGGAAGTTACTTACATGCTCAACCCCCTGCATCCCCATCCCTCTATCAAAAGTTTATYAGGACAGAGGTGGAGGGAAATGCAAGAAAACCATGTTTAATCTACTTATCCCAAGATTAACTCCAAAGGGCTTCTCTTTCTATCTCTGCATATAGTTGACAGACTGTAGATGCTTACTTAATCCATGCAAACTATCCTGATGCTTTCCTAAGCCCTCTGCGGATCTTTAGTCTCGTGTGTGGCAGGAATGTCCTTTTTGAGCCCAGCTGGGCAGTGTTCAACTCTGGGAACTTGTTCAAATCGTGAACCTGATTACCCATATACTTGTGTAACTTGCTAATCATGCTTTATGCAATCACAGAACTGGGGACTGTTGCCTGCAGCGCATTACCTGCTTTTGTTTTGAGACTAGGTAATAAGGGTAAGCATATAATTTGGGATGATAAAAGCTTTGGAGTGCTGTCTTTCAGGGACAGCCTGACATTAAGAAAATTGGTGCTTCTGTGTGGGGCTTGATGTTTCTGAAATGAAAAATCACTGAATGCAAAATAAGGAAACCAGGCTGAGCCTGCCACATGCATGGGTCAGGGGACAGCCTGAGGGGCACATCTGTAGTATATGCAAATTCTTGAGCACAAACCTAAGGCTGAGCTTCAGTCCAAATTTGCTGATTGCTTACATTACCAGCCTACGTGCAGACAGTCCTGCAGTGAGATTTGGGGTGTCCTTTTGTAATCAGAGATGGGATTTGTAGATAGCATGACTTCAGGTTACTGGTATGGATAGTGTGAAAACCAGTTGCTTGAGGAACAGGTATCCCAGTGGCAGTGATGGAGATGTATGGATGTCCAGCTCGCTGCCTCATAGATGCAGACAAAAAGATGGCAAGGATGGCACTACTGGGTCAGACCAAAGGTCCATTGAGCCTGATGGCTTCACTCTAGTAGTGGCCAATGATAGGTGCTTACGGAAGAGTAGAAAGACAGGGCAAATATACAGAGATACTTCCCTGATAAAGTCTCCTGACCTGCAATGAGCTGAAGGCGGTATCTTAGGCTTAAGCATACAAGAAACTTATGCAGGAGAAGAGGGCAGGACTTCGTGGAGGATGTAGCAGGATCTGCTGCCATGCAACAGAACAATCTAATCTGCAACAGAGAGGGTGAGACTCCATGAATCAGAAGACAAAGCAAATAGTTGTCTATTCAACTTCTCAGGATGCCATAATCTAAATCCACTTCTGAAGAGATGCCTAAGCTTTTTAGGGTTTTCCCTAAACAGAAATGAAAGAGTAGATTTGTTTCTCAATTCTGAACTGAAGTTATTCTTCTTATAAACTATTTTCTGTTCTCTTTCCCTTGTGCCTTTCTTCCTTAGGCTGTAAGTATTTTGGCTGAAGTTCTGGGGCACTTACACCAAAAGGGACAGCAATCACCAGTGCTCGTCCAGGGACTGAGCATTTGGGTGGCAGAGTCTGAGGATGCTAGACAGAGCATCCACATGCCAAGAACATTCCTCAGAGCCTAACCAGGGGCACTTTCTGGATTCTCTTTAGACCCAGGGAAGTTTAGGAACCCCCAGGTCCAGTGTTCAACAAAGCACTCGAGTTTTTGGCTAGGGAGAGCACTGGAGAAGGGTGGCTTGGCAGAAAGCTTTCTGTTTCAGAAGCTGAACAGTGTGTGTTTGAAAAAAACAAAATGCGTGTTAAAAACGCAGAGAATTCAGCAGTATTTTAACTCTGTTCCAGCTAAGTAATTTCTAGATATTTTATGGCATGTGTGTGCTTTTTGACATAGAAATTGTTTTGCGTTGATCTTTTTCATCACTATTGAAAGGCTTGAGGCTGATATATCCAGAACTCACACTTTCTTAAATGCAAACGCATAAATTTTATTTAAAAAAGCTAATAATAACAACTATTTCATTGCACGTACTTTTCTTCAAATGTGGAGCGAGCACACTCCATTTCATAGCCTGCATATGCTAGCTACCTAAGGGTTGTCAATTATGTTACGCTGTAAAAGGCACAGCACTTAGGGGGCTGTCAGTCAAGTCCATTGTGAGAGAGATTTCAAGAATCATTATTCCAACAGTATTTGTCAAATATAAAAATAAAACAAATTTACATGACAACACCAAATACAGAGGGATCATATTTCATTTTATAGTGAAAGTGGTTTGGATTGAGCACAGAATCAGTAAAGGTGAATCAAAAATAGCCAGAGATCTTTGCTTGTAAAGCACTGCCCTCTGTTTTGTTCCTTCCTACAGCTTGCTTTCTCCATGAAAGAAGGTGTTACCCAAATCTTCACCACACTTTGGATCACAGCCCCGCATCTGTTTTGCCTTTTCTTCACAGTCCGAGGGTTGTTGGTTGGGGGTTTTTTTCCACAGCTTATGGGTATCACTAAGCACTGCAAGGCATTTTGGGGAGCATTCTTTTCTGCAGTATTATATGTTCCAGCTCTGCCATAATTTATGTGCTTGAGTAGTCCCCATTGAAATTACAAAGTTCTCAAAAAGAAAGAGAACTTGTATGGATGTAATTTGGAGGCATCTGAAGATAGTTTTATTCCACATGGATGCCAGAGTCAGCCCAAAGAGATCCAAATGCAGTGTCTGGGCCTATTTTTAGTTGGCAAGTGCTTTTAGACTATGTAATGTGTCTTTGTCATTTGTCTACCATACGCTTTGCCTCCATATGTTTATCACTGTTGCTATTGCTGATTCAGTATTTCAATAATAGAATCATTTGGAGCTGTTCTTTAGGCTAGGGTCTGCATCAGACTTTTTTGTCTCTGTATAATTAGACTAATGTCATTACTGATCCTAGCAGCAACTTTGAGTCAGAGCTGACATTAGATCCAGAAGCTGTGCCTATACTGCTAAATAAAAGAGGCCTAAGGACTGGCCTAGAGACAAAGTGAACTTGATTGGGTCACATCAGTGCTGATTAGAGCCACCTTCCCTATATAGCGGAGCTGCTTGAACAGCCCAAAATAGAACCAGAAATACAAATAATCTCCCCCATCAGTAGACACAGAGCAGTAGTAGTTTTATCTCTTCATCACACAGAAGGAAATTTATTGCTATTCCCATTACTGAACCTGTTCAGATTTATAAACTTTTCGTTATTGATTTTTCTAAGTACTGGAGACATACATATATTCAGAATAAATAGAAGAAAACAGCAGTTTTTCAAATGGTATATGCTTCCCAAGATTCATTTATAGATAGGGAGTAGGCACTGTAAGTCCTGTGTACCTCACCAGGTAACCAGAAAATACATCTCAGAGCCTGCCCTCCTGGGCCAACGCGAGGGATTTGCCAATGTACAGTTTATGGATGCTGTTGGAGGTTGTGAACTCGATCTGTATCTTCGCCAGACGGCAAGCTCCATTTTGGTTTTAAGGTTGGGATGCGCCTTCCTGTGGCCTCACATCTTTCCTGCTGGATTAAAATTCATGCAGGGTGCATGATGGTCAATGACCAAGCACTATCCCATAGAGCGCTGTGGTCCCAGACACTAAGTTACTCCCGTCAAGGAGACCAGGTTGTTGAGGATGTGGTCACCTTGGCCCCAAACTAATCTGGCGGGAGACTGCATTCACCTGCTGAAAGCTGGATGGGAGCTGAAAAGTTATAGAATAAAAGTAGTCCTCTCAGTGTCTTTGGAGCTCAGGAAATGGCAGATCCACCACTAACACTTTTCCATGCTTCTTGGAGATGCTCTACAGAGGACAAAGTGGTTATTTAGAACTAAAGTTGTTCTCCCCTCAAAATGAAAATGATAACCAAAATACCAGCCAAGAGATGAAAATTTATTTTAACAGGCTTGGACCAGTCTCTGAAGTAACAAAGCACAAGAAAGTATGACTTAAAGATTTCAGGTTTTAAAACAGCCGTAGCAGCAGAAGCTTCTGAGTCATCAGGGCTTCCACAGAAAGTCTAAAGAAATACATACGATGCATCTTTCACAGAAGTAACAAGGAAAGAGAATGACAAATTGGATCTGAATTAAGAAAAAAACCACCAAGTACTGCTGGTACTTTCTGACCATTATATTCAAATAATAAAGAAAATAATCTGCAGTTTTCTGCTGTAGAACTCTTTACAGAAACAAGCCATTCACGTGCCTGTATTGGATCTGTTTAAAATACTTGGGGAGCATTTGCTTTCCTTTATGCTAAGACAACTAAGAGAATAAGTAATGGTTTTGTACCTGCTATAATGTTTTAGGTACTTTATGTTAGGATGTCAAAGCTATAAAGTGTCCAGCAAAACCAAGTATCTAACATAACACAGATGTCTTCCCCAGATGTTCTGAGAAAAGAACTGATTGTTCTTTTTGGCTTCTCTCTTATTGCAGCAACGAGGCACTACCTACGATCTACCCTGTGGGTGCCAGTACCTGAAGAGCCACTCAGCACAACACCTGGAAAAGATCCCTTCCTGTCATTCTGCTGCACAAGAAGAAGAGCTTAGTCCACAATAATCCTGTGTGGGTACGTTTGGAGAGAGAGGTAAGCATGGGAAGCTTCTTTAGCATTCGAACATCTGTGCAAGAGCTAACCTGAATGCGGAAGTAGTACACTGCTCTCTGAGAGCTAGCTGGCACCTGGATAATAGTTTTGCCTCCAGGTGTTTTATGCTAGCCTTGAGAATCTGTCAGTCATTGACCACTTTCAGCCAAGTTCCAACTATAGAAAATAATYGTGAAGAGAAGAGTAGGAAGCGCTATTGAATGCTTTCTCTTCTCAACCATCTGACCTGCAGGTAGAAAGGCAGTCTCTGTTTTGACATCTCTTGCTCTGCCATCTTCAACCATCAGAGAAAGCACTTAAGAGGGCAAATGATGCAGTCTGGAGCTAACTCATGAAATAGCATGCATAATTAAGATTATTATAAGTATCAGTAGAAACTGCCTGAATCATCACCTCCTTACATGTGAGAATCCAATACTGCATGTCAGCCTAAATCTGAACATCTGCAGCAAGCAACTGTATTTCTTAGATTATGGTAGTTCTGTTTCAAAATGGGAGACGAAACAGGGGAGAGTTTGTGGGTTTTGGGGGCAAAGAGAGAAGGAATCTCCAACTCCTGGGAGCATAGTCACAAACTGACTGATTTACCTTACAAGTCATGTGTCATTTATGATGTGCTGCCACAATCCAGCCGAACATGGCTGGCTGGCAGCAAATTATCCTGAACCTTATGGAGGTAAGTAGGCTCCAGCTTATTTTAAAGGATGCCAGACATTTTGTCTCTTTGGCCAAGCCTTCCCAGTCATTTATAAAGTTACATGGAAAGGTCAATCTGTACTTAGATATACAATATGATTAAAACAGATCACATTAAATTATTTCAGTTTACTTAAATAAAAGCAAAGCAAAATGAAAAAGCTTGCTAAATATCTCTTGGGAGAGGACTTCACTGTCCCTTGGGATGTGATTGCTAGTTTTCCACTCTTCTGGATACGTTAAAAAAAGAGAATCAAACAGGTGTTTCATTAAGACTTTCTGTTGGAATCTAGAGGTTCTGAGCAAATACGGAAAGAAATATACATTCTTTTCAGAAAAAAATCTTTTTTAGAGTGGAGTTGTCAGGGAAAATGGGATACTATTCAAAATAAAAAACTACAGTTTCAAACACTAAAAATAAAAGGGGAGAGGAGTCAACTACATGTAACTTTTGTGGGATCAATAGGATAGACATTTTTTCTCTTTGTCTCTCCCCTATATTTCTATGTAACTCTCTTATCAGCACTCTTTCCTCTACATTCCAAGAAATCTAGCACTGAACCAGAACTTGAAGGCAAGTCTAACTTACTTGTCCACAACAGATTACATCATTTGGTATTTTGCTCTTTCACATACTTCAGGGACAGCTCCATATGTTACTGATCCTGCCTGTACAGGCTTGACCTTACTGATCTGATTTGCCTGAGTCTACTGAAGGTATGACACTGATCTTGTGGCTGCTGGATCAGATCCTGTCTAGATGGCTTTTATATGCTCATTTTCCTTGCATTTTCATTCTGCTGAAATAGGAAAACAAAAGATGACCATGTGTTTAGCAGTTCTGGGACCAGCAACCGTTAAAAGCAGGACTTCAATCCCACTGCAGGCAAATGCCATTGCGTCTGTGAGGACTAAACAGTAGAATAATTAAGAAAGGTTACTTTGGTTTTTAAAAGTGCTTTCCTGACAAATTGCCAGTGTTGTTGCTCTTCAGGAGAAAAATGTTGCTTTTTGATGTATTTGTCATAAAAGGTCTAATTCTGAAAATGCTCAAACAAATGAGTAACTTTACTCCTGTGAGTAATATTCAAAGAGTTCTTTCATGGTTAGGCATTTGGTTATTGTTCCTGTATTAGAAGTTCTTTCTCTTGACATCAGAGTAAGCAAAGGATTGAGAGATATAGCTGGCAGAGATATTCCTTACATGCCTGGATCTATCCTTTTCCCACCACTTTTCTTGATATGGACATTTGCCCTCCTATCTTGTCAGGCTATTCCTTCATCTTGACCTGATAATCATACCTCTTACTCAAGCTGATTGATAGAGTGTTTTAAGAAATACAGATGTGTACTTTACTTATAAATAAGAAACCTTTCTGGTGAGAGGTTTGTCCCAGTGGCATTTCATCCAATGGACAACACACTAAAGAACATGAAATTAAATGAGGAATTATTTGGTAAAGTACACTCAGGATAGTGCTCAGCATATGATAGTCAAGCACCTTCTAATTATTTTGAGAATGTTCACAAAAACACATTGATCTTCAGATTTTTTCTCAGATTAATGCAAATATTTGATGTACAAAATTGGAATTGTTTGAAATTTGTAAGAGAAAGCAAATTTTTATCTTCTCATCTTCATGCTGGAAATCAGTTGATAAATATTTTGCTCTTCTGGCAAATCTGGCAAAATGAATCAATGTGTCTGAGTGAGTATTCTCTTTTCAAATATTAGAGGACCCTCATGGATTCTCAAACCTTCTTTGCAATATTCGGTAAACCTCTCAGTTAAGGTTTAATTCTAGATGATGGTAATGTATGTGTTTTAGCTGTTAGAATACATAGAACAGCTTGTCACTATCACTGAGTAATTGCACTGCAGTTGCTGGTAGGGAATATGGTATTCGGAAAAATGTAAAATTTAGGAATCTTCTGAAGTCAAGTTTAAGGTCAATGAAACAAATTAACGGAAATGTAGAGTGGAAGATGATAACAAAATTGAACATAAATAGCACTGCATTTTTTGAACCTGAAGAGTCTGAATTGCGAACAGAAACTGAAGAACAGTTATCTCCTCTGGGAAAAACAGATGCCATCAATGAAGGCAGAGAGTAATTGAATGTATTTGCAAAAATGGGGGGTTTCTGTTCTCTTGAAATTTTGTTTAGAACTGAGCCAAGGCCAAGACTCTGCTGCCTTATTCGTTTAAAGAACTTCTTACCTGGTGAACAAAGCTGTTACCATTAATGGCACACTATTAAATGCCATTCACCCCAGGAAAGGATTTCAAAACTGAGTCCTAAGCATTTCCAGGATCAATTCATGGAATTTCTTCAGGCCAGAGACTTTCCACTTACGATGGAGGATGGCAGTTCTGCCACGCTGAGGGACCGTCCTCAGGAGCCTTGGGGGTCAGCCTTTCCCCCTGCGACTGATGCCTGCCTGGCCAGCAGAGAGTCATCAGGTGCCTTGTCAGGGTGGCGAGCACACTAATGCTTATATGTTAAGTCCTGGCTACCTTTTGTGGCTGCTGGCCAATAAATAGTTGATTTACACTTTGAAGTTACATATATGCATCTTGCAGCCTCTCTGAACCCTACTAAAGACATCTGAACAAGCTGACCCAAAAGAGAAGCCATAAAAGGGAGTGGGCAGGGAAGTACCTTCTTTCTACTTAAAAATACGCTGTTTACACCAACATATATAGTGTTAGTTTATGCTAACACAAGTAAGATCATATCCATAAATCAAAGACAAGAATAAAGAGAGTAATTAATATTCTCTCTTTTGTACCTATTCTGTGCTTGTTTTATAAGTTGTAGCAGATGGAAGCCAAATGTTTTCAAAGAATCAAAACCAATTTTATAAGAGGATGGTTCATCTTCTCTAAATAACTTCTCCTTAGACTGCCAATTATACTTATGATTTTAATCTATAAAAACATTACTGTTGGAATATGATAATATTTTTGATAGCTCCAAGTGAATCCACATTCTTGAACCTTCCTCCATATTCCATGTCTGAAGATTCTTCCTTTTAATACCACTATCTCATTGTTTTACTTGTCTTTGGAAAAATCTAGAAACCTTTGTGCCGCAGCAATATTCTCACTCTCTGCTAACAAGCTGTTATGGCCCTATTTATGGTAGATTTTCTTGATTTAGATCAAAATCTGTTTTTTAAATTTCTTTTATTGCAATGGCATATATAGTACTTTATGAGTAATTCTAACACAAACCAATAAAGATGTCTTTTTTCTTAGTTAAGATTTAAAGAATTTCTAAGTCAATATTTAAAGAAATGAAGGTGAAGATATAGAAATAAAAGAAACAGATCTGAATGAAGTAGGACAAAGAAGGACATTGACAAAATAGGCTTTCTCTTAAGTGACAATTCCAAATATACATTTAGGAGCAAAAATAAACAGATGATGGTGGGACAGAAGCATATGGCAGAAAGGAAGCTATAGTGTGTGTCCAAAACACTTAAATAAACAAGACTGAGAATAAAAGCTCTTGTTCATAAATGCACAGGAACAATTTCTTAAATACATCCTTAGGTTGCTTAACCAGAGCTTCAAAGCATCTAATACCAAAAGTACAAAATGCAGATTAATTATATTTAATTAAAAAATGCAATCCAATGTTTCAAGTGGCAAGATTATCTTTAAATTTCCAACAATGATCTATTCTGATCTTTCCTCAAGTAAGTATCTAGAAAAACTTCTGAAGAAAACCCAGGAGAATAAGTATATTCAGAAAGTGAATTTCTTGAATAACTCATTTGCCAAGTAGGCTACCACTTAGAAGCTGCAGAGAAACCATTCTTTCTTGGAAAGCGTCTAATACGTTATCATTGCTGGGAGCAGTCCTGGTATGTCGGTGCCATTGTAACAGAGATAGCTCCTACCTCTTAAAAATAAATGAGGACAAAGTCAGACAAGTTGAATGAATGTATCTACAGACAGAAGACTTTTGTTTGAGAAGTTTTTGTACATGTCAGCCCTGAAAGAAGAGTTCACAAACTAACCTGTTATGATGATTTCAGGGATTTCATTGGGAATATTTCTAAAAATTGAGTATACAGTTTTTGAATGGTTACCATAATGGAGGAATGGTTTATAGCAAGTGTTTTGGAAGCAAACAAATGCTTTCTCTTACTTTGGT
Organism: Phoebastria nigripes; assembly: GCA_035582835.1. Classification (NCBI taxonomy): domain Eukaryota; kingdom Metazoa; phylum Chordata; class Aves; order Procellariiformes; family Diomedeidae; genus Phoebastria; species Phoebastria nigripes. The sequence continues at coordinate 184,889 of JAYKAV010002806.1, forward strand.
AACAGAGAAGAATGGCTAGTGTTCGCGTAATTCCATGTCAGAAGTACAAAAAGTGTGCAAAGCTAGGAAGTGGGTAATGCTACTGTTAAGTTGTGCAGGAAGGCACATCATGTGTACTTTGCAATTCACATTTTATGATGCCAAAAGTTAAATGCATAATATAAAATTTGCAGAAGCTGAACTATATTATAATTATGATAATTGGGGATATTTCTCTCCAGGGAGTGAGCTCTAATAGTTAAGGAGTGACTTGATGTTAAAATAAAAATCTCCCTGTGCATTGATTAATTAAATAAAAGCAATCCAGGAGGTTTATTGCACAGTGGTAAGGCACATGATTTGTACTTTCTGTGGGCCACAGTATATATTTATTAGCAACCATATCTGTGTTTACTGGAAGTTAAGACTGCAGCAGGACATACCCTCTCATCTGAGAATTACAACTATGGAAATGAACACCTAAGTGGGAAGATGTATAATCCTTTTCATTTTCATATTGCCTGTAACAGCAGCAATCTCATGCTCCGCGGTGCTTCCATTTCCATTTCTGGTAGCCACCAAAAGCAATACTTACCTCACTTTCATCAACAAATGTAACTCAGGCTAACAGCAGCACATGCGGATGAGATACTGCTCTCCAGAGGCATGTCACAGAGTGCCCTGGAGTTCTGAGGGTGAGTGAAGTGGTCTGGCACATCAACCACCAGTGTCTCCAGACCTTTGGGGAACTACATCTCACATCTGGTCCTGAATTTCTGCAGAGGCTCTCTGTTCAGTTGGCYGGCGCTTAGGCTACGTTTGGTGATAGGCGAAGCATCCTGGGGCCTTTTCTGGCACTGAGGCCAACTGTCACAAAGTGGCTTGCAACTATATTAGTAAAGCTCTTACCCTTCAGCAAAGGGCAGCCACATCCAAACCACCTGCTGGAAGTGGTGCCAGGGCTGTACTAATTCTTGGACGATGCTTGGCAAAGTCCTATTTGGCACAGACCAAAGCTATGCCAGGAACTATTCTAACAGTGTAATTTTACAGTATAGCTGATGGACTTCCCCTGCCCAGGAACTTTCCCTGACTCTGTTTAATTTATTCATATATATTCGTAGGGACTGCCTCAGTAACAGTGTCCCAAGAATCACTTGCATCACTGAAGCCAGTAGCAGCTTCCAGAATGGCGTAGCAGGTCTCTGGTGACCCTTCTGTCAGGACGGCATGCAGTGTTGCAAGGGTACCATGGCATAACCTGACATTGCTTCAGCCCCAAGATGCAGCAGAGGTTTAAGAAGTCCACTGCTCTGCTAGAGGATAAGTACTGGCAGAACCAAACCCACCAAGTGCAGTCCTGTCGTCTGCATGGCAGAGAGTGGGGCTTCCTTCTCTAGTTCCCTCAGGCACTCTTCTTTCCTTTCTTCTCCATCCCAGTCCAAACCTTCCTTGCCTTCTGCCTGCATCTCTGCTGCCCTCTGCTGAAGTAGACATAGGCCAAGGAGTGTGACCTTCTACGCCCTGGCTTCGGGCATATTTAGGAGAAAACCTCTACTGACTTTAAAATTCCCTTTCATGATGACACTGCGGTCCCTTTGCACAGGTATTGCCTCTGCTGGGAGATGTTCTCCTCACACTGCAGGCTGGGCATCCTGGGCTTAGAAGGGCATGACTGTCCCCCTTGAGGTGCAGAGGTGGTTAACGCTAGGTGAGGTGACATTTGCCCTGACCCGTGGGGAGCTGGGTGGGAGCACACACTTCCAGAGCTCATCCTGTTCAGACAAGATCTGAGTTATTTTCTCAGGATATGGCTACTAGACACTTTGGCTGTTGGGCTTAATCCTTTCGTCGGTATATTTAAGTAGAATACTGTAGATTTAGAATTAGATGAATTAAGCTGTTTCTTATCAGGAACCAATGGTGTTTTGATCAGTGCTGGGCCAGGTGAGGTAGCAGGTCAGAGTGGTTTCCTCATGACCTTTGGACTGAGGACATTGCTAGAGTTTTTAGCTTCTAGATGTATTAGGTGATGTTTAGAGTTTAAAAAGGGCTTTTTCAGAGCCTTGTTGTCAGGCCTGGTAGAACAACTAGCTTCTGAAATCTGTAAGGACAGACTCAAACAAAAAAAAAAAGCCTGGATAAACCAATTGGTACAGGGAATGCTTTCCAAACTCGGGGAGACTCCTCTAAAATTCACCCCCTGCCAGACTCCTCCTTTTTAAAGAAGAGACTTCTAGCACTAGTCCCTCTGCTCATTTTGGTTGATGCAGCGTGACACGAGGCAAGCAGTTTAAAGGCTGAGGCAGTTGATCCAATGTTCATAGACTGTCATACTGAAAAAGAAGACCCAAGTGTTTTTATTCTGAAATCATGTTCTTAACTGACTCATCAGAGTTATTTTTGTTATATTAGGTTAGAGGAATATGATGATGGCATAGTGATAAAGCCTGTTTCTCCTAGGGAGCCTACCCATGATATTTGTTTGTTGTCTTTGTAAGTACATTCTTATATGTATTGCCAGTATAATGGCATATATTTTTACTATGTAGATGATGCAATGTTAGAAGCCACTTTCCACACAGTTTATTCTGAGATTGTATGCCATAACATTGCTTATACTGATATGAATATTACTTGAGCTTACAGTGGCAGAGAAATAGCTATCTCAACAGGATAGTAAAACAGCTGATTACTTCCTGAAGCACCTCTTTAAATCAGGAATCCTCCCAATAAAATGCCTTTTAAAAATCCTTTTAATATTAGAGCACACAACAGTTAATCACCTTCAAAAACTGTAGGTACGGCAGTAAAAGGAGGAAAATGTCCTTCCTCTTTCCACTGGTGCTTCATCCTTGTTTGAGTTTAAAGTGCAGCTTTGGCTTAGTATTTTTAAATGCCTTCGTTTAATAATGAATTCAAAGAGGTTTTTTTTCAGAATTGAGAAAAAAACAAGGATGCTGAAAGCCTCCTCTCAGTCTAGACTGCAATTTTTTGTGCATGGAGGCAAAACGTTTGATGTCATTCCTGAATAATGTTGAACAATGTTTTATCCATCAGAGTTATCCAAATACAAGCAAAGGGCAATTCCATATTTCAGTGACCTGACTGGTCCTTTTGTTGGATGGCCAGCTCCACTTAGCTACAGATGGTCATATGATATAAAAGTATAAGACATCACAAAAAGAGGTGTTCTAAGCTCTGGAATCTTGTTTTTTCAGTCTGTGCTCGTATTTGCTTCTGCACTTGATCTTATCCTCACTAGAAAAGTTCCAAAAGTTTACATCAATTAATTTTATTTGATCTATGTAAACTGGAAAAAAATCTCTGAGGCTGACACTTTGAATCCAGTTCAAACTTGTTTCGATTAACTTCTCTTAATTAGCAACCTAAGTGAAAACAAAGCAAGGGTAAAATCACTTCCTGTGCACCACTGATGGATGTGTCTTCAGTGAAGAGTTAACGTGAATTATCCGTGCTTTAATTACTCTGTTTGTATTAGTTCTGTTTGCATGAAAGCAACCACACTGTGAAATAACACTAGTTTGTTTTGTCCACGCTATGCTTCTATGTCATACTAAGAGTTGTGGATGGGCATCCTATGGATTTCTTTACTGAAGTAAGCTGCAAAACAAAACAAAACAAAACATCCCCAGTTAATTGTTTATAAGAAAAGGCTGACCTCTTTAGATGAGCAGAAGGCACTGAAGGACTGTATATCCTTGAAGTTTTCCCATGGAGCAAACATATGTCCCTGCTACAGGGAGATCAATTGTTCGACTGCAGCCATTAGTGGGCCAGCCAGTTAGCGCTAGAGCCTTCACCACGCTGAAGTTAGGATCCTATGTATGAGTTACACTTGGGCAACGTTTAAGCTAAAGTTAGCTTTGCAGAGATGCTCCTGCATTTGGGATTTGCACTTCTGCACAATAAGATGCAGATCTTCTAGTGCAGCAAGACTCCTTGTATTGCTCAGATCTGCTTAGTGACAGTAATATGTCAGATTCAGGATGAGCTTGCCTGGGTGCACTGTGTCTGCGCGTGCTTTTGAGGTCAGGTGTCTGCTCAGAGTGGCAGTCTGCATATTTTCCTGGGCCTCATTCTATGATATACCCCATTCTACCTATCCTCTGACATATGTATTAAATTTAGTAATTACATTAAAGACATATCTTCCCTCCCCCAAAGTTAAAAAAAAAGGAAAGAAGGTAACAGTTTGCAGGACAGGTTAGGAAGCATGGCAGTTCATTGTTGAAGGAAATCAAAAATACTAGCCAGCCTTTCCAAACAGGAATCTAGGTTTGGGAATCTAAATGCATTATTTGCTCACTTAAATGTATGGCCTGAGTTTTGGAGGTGCTGAGTTGATGCAAACTCTGAATGTTTTTCATCCTCAAAAATCTGGCCAATTGCTTTCATGTCTCTATGTGGAATGTAGTCACCCAAGTTTGACAGTTTTGGCTCTAAGGTTTAGCTTGACTGAAAACAAACTGGCTTCAAAACTGTAGGGGAGGTTAGCAGCAGCTGCTCAAACCTATGTATCCAAGAAAGTAAATCTTAAAATGTCAGATGGATTTCTTCTCATGAAGTCAACCAGCAATAAACAGGAACAGAGACATACCTGGGAGGGTAAAACCAGACCTCCGTCTTCTGCTTCTTGCTCAGATGATGTTTCTGAGCAACTCTGCCCTGGGTCAGGGGCTCAGGTGGACTGCCTTACAGGAACCTGAGGCTTGTCATGTTCATAAAAACATCTGTGATTTAGATATTGCTCTCTGTGGTTCTCAGTGGAGGAGCTGTGAGCTGGCACAATGATAACCTCTGTATCATCCCTCTTCAAAATAAATAAATAATCCTGCAGGAAAAAAGAGCTGCCCAGGCTGTGGCAGACTGGTAGAGAACTGCTGTAAGACGTTTGTAATGTTTTGTGCATTTGCAGATAAAGTGAAGTTCAAGGTAGAAAGATAAAGGTAGTTAGCAAGCTTTCCAATTGAATTTGGTACTGCTGAAACTCAAAAGCTGAGAGCAGAATTAGTGAACCTTTTGGATTTAAGCATTTGAAATTCTAGCATAAAATTATCTTTCAGTAATGGAAAAAATAGAAATTAATATTGGAATGATTCTGCATTCAAGAAGTGCAAATCTGTCTTCAAGTTCATTTAGCAAAGTGACATTTAAATTACTATGAAGAATTGTGTGCACTATATGTTATTTGTAATTTCATAAAATGTTGGGATGAGATTGTCCTGGGATCAGCATGTGATTAAACTGATTATATACCTTATATACATGGTATGTTTCTTATTCAGTCACAATCAAAATACGATCTACTTTTATTAATATAATAATTTAGATGTCATAAATGAAATCTCAGTTAAATATTTTTTAATTTCTGTTCACAGCCTTTTATTCTCTATTAACAAACTCATTCCTCTCACCTAAAAAAAGATTCTACTTCTCCCATCACCACGATGGCTGACATCTGCTAGGACGACCCCTTGCCCCTAGCAGCAAAACATTGCTATGTAGAAATGGACGACAGACAGATGCTCTTCTCCTGATTCTAAAGAACTTTAAAAATATGGATGGGTGCAGAAGAGGGCACCAAATACTAACCGTCAAAGCAGACACTGTTTTTCTCTCCTTAACACCCATGCTCAGTATTTTTCTTTTTCTCACTCCTAACCCCCGTGTATGCATATGTGTCTTAATACTCAAAATAARTCTTATTGTTTTATTTTGAGTCCAGGAACACTTACATCCAATTTCCTTCAGGCCTGTTGATCTTCCTTTTCTGGTGTGAAAATAAGGGTGTGAGTAGCAGACAACGAAAGAATATGCTACCGTAACCCACGCTGGCACTCTGTGTCTCTCCTGACTGGCATCTTTAAGGTCAGGCAGCAGAGGTTAAGCCCAGAAGCCCATGTTTCAGCTCCTGCTACACTTGCTGACCCCACCCTGGGTGTTATACAAAGAGGACTTTTAATGTAATGTGAAGACTGTATGGTTAAAATTGCCTCAGGAAATTCCAAAATTAAGATTTCTGGTGTGATATGTTAATGGGACTATATTGCACAACGAGCACCTTCTGCGTTTTTTATTRCTTTTATAGTTACGGCTTATTATCTGTCACACATGCATTCTGACCCAGTTCTTCAAAGTCAGTTGAAGTCAAAATAGTCAAGGCTTCATCACAGCAATCGAGGGATAATTGAAGAATTACACACTGATGATAAGGTGCAGGGGCAGGGCAGAAGACAGAAATGAGAACTTTACCCGGTCATGGGATCCCTGTTGGCCTTGGACCACAGAATCAGCCTCCTCYGTCATTGTTCTCTTTTCCTGGCCCTGTATATGTTGGTTGCACTTTTTGCTACGTTGTGGCTGAATATCTATAGTCTGGTCCATACAAAACTCCTGTGGAAAAAAGGAGTCTCAAATCAGAATCCCTTTGGACTTGGGCAAGTGTAGTTTTCTTCTGGATTAGTAGAGCACTGAACTATGTGGGARCTAACTGCCTAGCTTGTGATGTATGAAAGCAAAGCTCTTGAGCATGTGCAGAAGAATGCTTTGTTTTGGTGTCTAGGAAACTTCATGGCTGAAAGCAAAGGCAATGGTAGATGTTGGACATATGAAAGGCAGTTATGCTATGCTTGTTCAGAGACTCAAGAAACAAGCAGATGTTGGTGTGAAAGAACCGAAAAAATTATGAATCAGCGAATAAAAAAATAAATGTTATTATGGGAATACAGATAACTTTACTGACAGTGGAATATTCTGGACATACAATATGTGGAATGATTTATTTTTATCTATTTGTCTGTCAGTCTATCTGTCTAATAATATATGTGCCCAAAGAGACATGGAAAAATGTATTCACACTTTTCCATATATGGGATAGAAATCTGTACAATACCCTTTCATCAGATCTGCATGTTGTTATGGCTATGCATACTCATAACTCAAGCTGTGGAAAAGCCTGGGAAACAACATGGGTGCTAGTAGCTCAAAGTCAAAGTCAGCTCATTCTCTAAAAATCTAGAAAAGGTACATAATATAGACTCCTCTGTAGACTAATGGTGATGCTCAGAGACCACTGATGCTAAAAACTTCAATAAGAAGTAGCTGTCTGTGTGTGTTAATTCCAGGTACTCCTCTATCAGGTCACTGAGGGATTTCTTAGGGTCTATTCCAGATTTGAGAAAGGAAAGGAGTCTTGGATAATAGTTGGGAAAGCATCACAGTCAAATCATGGAAAGCTGAGTGCCACTGAAATATATTTTGACTTCTACTGAAAAAATAATTCTTTTAGACTGCAGCTTGACTGTATCTTTTTGCTTCTCATCTTGGTTCCTGTATTGCAACTGATATAAACTGCTTGTTTCCATTTTCCGGGATCTTCACTGTCTATTCCTACTTGACCTATCAGCACTGCCGTTATTTTGACTCTTGCATCTAATTGTCCCATGAAACCACAGTTACTGCCCACTTACCACACTTTCAAATAAGCGCTTTCACCCTTTCGCTCAAGCTTTCTCTTGCGAGGAACTCCCAGCAGATATCTGTAAACTTACCTCATTCCCTGCTTTGAAAGCATCATGATGCCTGCAACATACCTAACAGCAATCAGGCAGCTGGCTCCTGACCACGATGCTGAACAACGTCAGCTCACTCTTTCTTTGTGTTTCCCTATCAATGTCCATGTTCCCACTGATGTCTCTAGTTTCATGCTTAGACTGTCTCCTCTTTTGGGCAAGAGCATCTTTTGTGATTTGCTGGTGCAGCACCTCATCTTGCAGTATAATGTGGGCTCCAGGTGAGAGTATAAGACAACACACCGGGGCTGGATGGTCTTAGGCAATCACTGTACTCCTCTGTGCGAGAAGACTGTCTGCCAATTCCTGTACTGGATCTCCAGGCTGCTGGCAGAGGAGGAGAGGGCTGGTTCAAGTGGCCCTTCTGACCCAAACTGCTGTAYGAAGAATTCTCCGGAGCAGATGGAAGTGAAGGCTGAGTAGGGTCAGGTCCCACTTTCTCACTATTATAATGGCCCTTTGGTTTGCGAGAGAAGTTAAAGCTGCCCTCCGCAGCTTTTATTTGGAAGTCGCTGCCTGGCGGTCTGCCCCATCTGCTTCATCCAGGCAGTGAATCAAGCCTGTTGTATTTAAACCATTGACCCCTACTCTGAGAAATACCGGAGAAGAATAGACTTTAACTAAATCTTTCAGTAGCACCCTCTCCCCTTATTTTTCTCCCTCACTCCCATTGTTTTGAAGCCAAGTCACTTTTTGTTTGCTGGAGGAAGATTAAACAAAGGAACCCACCAGCGGCGCCGGGGTTTTTTGACGCACGTGTTGGCTGTATCGCTCGGGCAGCCTTCCAGCAGGTATGCCCGTACAGCTGCAGAGCCATTCACTGCCGAGCCGTAAAACTGCTGGCAGGTCTCACCATCTGTGAGGAAGGCTGTGTGAGAACTTCCCTCCTTACTGGATGGCTTTCAAGACAAATGTCACCACTGACCCCATTAAGATAGCCAACGTTCAAGAAACAACATAAGGCATTGCAAGGCTGTTCTCTTTTCTGTCCTGGTTGAGTGAGTCATGCAGTTTTGTAGATGTTCCCGCATCAAAAATACTTGAATGCTTGTGACATTTTAACATTGCGAAACACTGAGTAATTGTGAGACTCTTCCCATTGAGCGTCTGAGACACTGTGGCAAAGATTAGAGTGGGAAATTGTGGAATTTTTAAGATACACTGCTACCATTACAGGAAAGAAAATGGGAGGGGAAAGACAAGCAAAGCCAACCCAAGAGCTAGCACTCAGAATCTTGTTTGGTAGCCTGGCACAGTCTCTGGAGAGAAGTAACAGTGTCCTCTGTACCTAGTCCATCACCCACAGATTTTGGTCTTGCGGTTCACAAAATCAAAATGCTTTCTTCCTCAAAGCCCTTGCCAACACCTCTCCCATCCAACAGTGTATGAATTGCATTTCTAGATGATTCTGAAAGATACTGAATTAAAAGTCATTTGAAACGATATCTGACTGTTGCAATGCAAGCAGCTGTAGCTAAGCCCAGGGCCTCCCTACAAATTATTGTTTCGGGTATCTCATAATCATATAGAGCAAAAAGAGGTATTTCTTCTCCGACTGTTCAGTATTCAGGTTACATAGCTAGCCAAACATTGTTACCCAAACACCTTTGCTTTCATGGGAAAAAGTACATTTAAGTATGAAAAGCCAAGTCATTTTATCCAAAGAGACGAGTTGTCTTCTCTGTTCTTTTCCTTAACCAGTATAAGTTCCATCTGCAGCCATAATAGATGCGGACAAGGGGAAATAACCACTAGGCTCCTAGTTCAAAGGCCACAGAAATCAGGGAGACATCTTCCCTTGCCTTCAATGGATCTTGGATCATATCCCAAAAGCTGACCTCTGACTTCACAAAGACAGTTACTAGCCTTTCGTTCAGTTTAATGATGCTTAATGAAAATGTCTAAGGCATGTTTGAGCAGTCCTAGGATGGCGTGAGCAGGAAATACACTGAGCAGTAACATGATTTAAAGAGATAAAAGTTATCTGGCATTTTTTAAAGATTAGCTCACACCATCCAAACTTTTTAATCCAGATGCAGTTAGCTGTTATGGTTGTGTTAGCCATCTGGTACTATAGTCTTTGGCTGAAAACAGAAGCAATACATATCACCACTGGTTTTTGTTTCCAGGAAAAAGGAACGCTGTTTTTATGATCATCCATTCATTTGGTATCAAGCACATTTCACACATGAGTTAACTGGAGACCTGCAGTTGATATATTCTGTGGTAAGAAGGGCTTTGTATGGCTGATGGTATAAGCAGAGATGCAGAGGGAAAGGTTGCAGTTTCAGTGTAACTGAATATAGTATCATTGGGTTTTTTTAGCTTTCCCTTCATAAAAAGATTCTTTATTCAGTGACGCATTGTCTCATATAACAAAAGGGTTTGTAGTACTTTCTGGTTTTGCAGTTCAAAGCAGATAACATCTTCAGCCATGTTTTGCTAAACATAAAAACATTTGTAATTGCTTTCCACTAACCTGCCCAGCAAACTACCAGTAACTTATTTTTGTATATTTACACACTTGAAAACAACATTTTATTTTGTTCAAGTAACAGATGCGTACAAAAAAAATTACCAGCAATAGAGAGCAGAAAGGAAACCGTGAAGGCAAAGGACATGGTGGCTGCTTAAAAATGGTATTCGTGGTACATGGCAGCACAAAATGACATCACCCAAGGGAACTTCCTGGCTTCTCATTGCAGGGGGGGTTGGACTAGATGACCTTTAAAGGTCCCTTCCAACCCAAACCATTCTATGATTCTGTGATTCTCTCCAGGGAGACACAAAGTCTTTTCGAGAAGAAAAGGAATGCTGCTGCCACACCATGCAGTAAGGGACACCAAGGTCTCCTGCATCTTCTGTGTCCCGGAGATAGGAGTAGAGTTGGAGCAGGTCTGTAACCTCACGTTTCTCCATGTCTCCTGGAAAAAAGCTAGCACCCAAAAGTATCGAAGAAAATAACAAATCCTGGGTTTATAGTTGTGGCTTTGTTTGACCAATGCACAGAGTTAGGAAGTGATACAGCACAACAAGGATGCTCAGCTATTGCCTGCCTGGCAGCAGTTGCATCAGCTTTTTGGAGGATAGATTCCAGCTCCCTCACAGGTTGCCATTAAAAATGCCCCCACTCTCTATTTCAATGAAACAAACCTGTATTTCTRTCAGGTTGGTGTGTTGTTCCCTTCTCTGCTCCTAATTATGTCCAAGCTGACCTGCGGTGCTCTCTGTTGAGAGGCTCACTGCTACGGCTCGGCTCCCAGAAAGCTGACTAGCGTGGAGATTTTCCCTGTGCCATGCCTTCTGTATCAGCATAAGAAATTTCACACCCTCAAGGGCCCCTGTCAGCACTTACCGCCTGACAAGTTTACTCCAGGGTTATTGGTGGCCAGGAGATGCCTAGGAGGGCCACATGGCCTTTTCCTGAGCTGTCACTCGGGTAAGGATGATTCTGCATCCCAAGGTGTTCATACACCCATCTTTACCTTATGCATGTCATCCAGCTATTGTGTATCTTAGGTACCTGTCACCTCAGTATCTAAATCCCAAAGGAACAACTTAAGCAACTGAGGGGAAGCTGGAACTGGGGGCACATTTCAGTGGAAGCTACTCATCTGACCCGCCGAGGTGTCTGAAACACTTCCACCGAGGTATATATATCTAAGTACTTGAATAGCTTAAAGGATCTGGGCTTAAGTGCTGATGTGACTGTTGAAAATGGCTCCTGCGTCACTTACGCTTTATTGAAAAAAATTAAGTGTTAAATACAGAGAAGCTTCAGAAATACTGCAWATATATATATAGCTGCACAGGCTTCCCTGAGCAACAGCAAGTTATACCAGCTAGTATAGCTGCTCACATGTCTGCAAGTACAAACAGATCAAGAGGCCAAATAATCCAGATTCCTAAAACCCCACTGGAAAAATATTCTAAGTGGTAGGAGCTAACATTATGACAATGGGAATTTACTCTTGGGATTAGAAGAGTCCACCACATTGCAGGTAGATTAGCAGGTGGCTGGGTTCACCCTGTCCATTAAGATCTATCAGGGCATTCTGTTTCTTAATAGGTCAAACTTTATAAATCTGGTCTTCAAAATGGTCTTGCGAAGCGTTCTGCATGGGCAAGCTCTGCTACAGTTGAAACGCAGGGCTATGCCTGTGCTTCTCAGAAACGGCGAGCTGCAGCACGGAGAAGGGTAAGCTCTGCTTTTTGCTATTTGCCTACTGCCTGCTTACGGTCCAGCTGACTGCCGTGCAGGCAGGCTCTCTGGCATGCCCGGACATCCCTGGGAATATGGCTTTCCATATGATCTGAAGCGCCACGCGGCAGCCATGCCTGCAAGCCTGCAGTTGGCGCAGCGGGCAAGGCTGATCTTGAGGACAGACTTTGGCAGGCAGGAGAGACATCCCCTCAAGGGAAACTCCATGTGTTTCATTGAGAAGGGAGCTGGCAAACACGCCTTTTACACAGTCCCGCTATTGCCATTTACAGTTTGTGAGCAGTGAGGGTCAGACTGCCTGCCTGTGGTGTACCTGCAGTTGTAAAACATCAGATCTTCTTTGTTATTTTTCTGTCTGTGTCTATATTTGCGCTGCGTGAATCCACTGTTCATGCCTGAAGAAGAACCCTTGCTAGCAGTATCAGGATTGAAAGGAGTCCCCAGCCTGTCCTCCAGCTGACAGAGCTGGAAACCTCCACTCGCAACTGCCTCTGTTTTGCACTCAAGCAGCTAAATCTTGTGCCTCGTCCTCAAAGTGCCTGGCAGTTTTGCTAACTCTGGAAACAGTGTCACTGATAATTAAAAAAGGAAGAAAGGGGGGAAGAAAAGAATGAGCGAATGAAATGAGCAATGTCCAAAGCAAATAAGTAAAGTAATGGCATAAGGGGAGGCAGCGGGTGAGCTCCCCTGCCCTGCTCTGCTCAGGGCCTCATCCATCCTCCCACCGCCATGGATTGGTGTGGCGACATGATGGGGAGACAGCCACATTTCGGGGCTAATATATATCCTCCATCCTCCCCATCACAGCTGCATCTGGCCCTGCGGTAGGTTATCCTCTCTCTCCAAATGTTCAAGTCATTATCAGTTTGACAAATCCAATATATATAGAAAGATCTCCAGGCAAAATCTGTATTTCCAGAAAACGAGATTCCTATACCATCTGCAGCTAATTGTTTCATACCATATTCGTCTCAGTCCTGCTGAGCCCACTCTAGGCCTGCTGAGCCCATCACTTACCCTGGTTTTACACTGGAGGAGCTCCACTGTCTTCAGCGGATTAATGCGATTAACACTTTTGTGTGCAAGAGCAGAATCCAGGGACGAAGGAGCATCCACCGCCGCTGCAGATCTCRTCATCACCTTAACACCGACACAGACGCACTTTGATGGCAAGCAATGAGTCAGGTTTTCAGGGGAGAGGGAGGGCAGGCAGCCAGCCAAAACTTAGGTTTTGGTGAGGAGAGGAGAGAGGTGTCGCTGCCTCTGAAATCAGATCCAAACCACGGGGCAAGGAGATGCGCGCTCCAAAGAGCTGCAGCAATGGCCCCGTGCTCCCCTCTCACCTAGGGTGATTGGCAGCATTTCCCCTCATTCAAAATTAGAGAAAACAACAGAGCTCARCAGTAATCTCAATTCTAGAGCCTTGTTGAAACTCTAGACACACATATCTGACAGATACAACAGAGATTAATGAGCCATGACCAGAAGTTTGATTTTTCTGTCAAGTGCTCCCATCCGTTTTTAATAAACAGGGGAACAACATAAACTCCAGCGCCTGCTCTCTGCTCCTTAAACCGGGCAGGTTGCTTTCGGTACCATGTGTGTCTGAGCTGAGTTATGACTCCAAACCACTCAAAAATGCTGGTGTTTTGTTGGGTATTTTTTTCCCCCGTTGGCCCTTTTGTGGCTACTCTTGTGATGAGCTTTGCTCCTTGCATATTGTTTCTTTTCTTCTCAGCATGGACTGTCTGGTGTTTTACCACTGGAAACTGTCAAATGTAATATCATGTTTACAGCTAAATGAGTTCAATTTAGTGTCACTGGTGTATTAGCTGGAGCACATAAGTGCCTAAAAAGCCCACTGCTTTGTTTTAAACAGCGCTTCGCTTTATTTTTTTATGGGGTTTTGGAACATGGCTTCCTCGTCCCTTCCAAGTACAATGGGCTGAGCCAGCTAGAGCAGAGCCGGAGGAACGTGTCATAGTCTCTTCATGCTTCTGGTTACTTACATTATGATCAGGCATTGCTCTCATAAAATAATAATCGGTGCATAGGCATCTGAATTTGTCAGGAATTCGTGGTAAAGCAGTCCCTAAGGATTTTATGCCACAGAAAAGTGTTTGAGAATTCCTCTGGTTTTATTTCTCACAAAGCGTGATAGAAGCCACAAACAAAACAAAAGACTATCAGAGGATGGTTTATACCCTGAGGTGTTTATGGGAGGGGAAAAAAGAGAGTGAGAGAACGCTGCCATAAATCTAACTGGCCACAGAATGTCACTCTTGCTCCATGCAAATAAAGCTGAAAGGAAATTTACCTGGTAATATAAAACCTGAGTCTTAAGGAAGGCAGCTCAGGGAAGCTCTCGCCTATAGGGAGATGAAGTACGGCTATGCAGGCATGTACGAGTGGGTACGCCCACCCACTCCCACAGGGAACCGAATGACATGCCTGAACAAAATACCTCTGCAAACAGCCAGAGCGCTGATCCGGGTCTGCATCCAAAGTCGAATCCTGCAGATGATTCTTCTCCTGAAGGGTCTCGCCAATGGGTCTGGGTTGGGGGGCTTTGAGGGAGAAAACCCCTGGATCCTAATAACCCTCCCCACATTGAGAGAGGCATGCACAGAAAATCCCAGCCTGTCCTTAGGGCACTTCAGTCTCCCTGCTGAAAACACCTGATTTTCAGTAGGATTCTGGCTGTGAGTGAGGTTCTTTCTGAGATGTGGGATCAGGGCCACGGAGAAACAGGCTAGACTGTATTATTTCAAACAAAAGCTGCTCTTGAATAGAAAGCACTCTCAGTTTCAAAACATGAAATAAAAGCTGCCCTGAAATTGAAATTGTCCTTGACTTGATGCCGCCTACAACTGAAATTGCCACTAAATTTAACAGACCGATGCTTAGCATTTAATTGCCCCTGAAAAGAAGTCACCGTCAGGAAGGCACAGTATCAAAAAACAAATCTTTTGTTTTTTAGTCAGGGCTTCATTTCAAGTAGCAGGTACCTGCCTCTCCAAGCTGTGACCTTGACCGCAATAGGACGCAGAGGTCACCCCCCGTGCAAGGGAGGGACCCCACCGCGGTGTCACCTCTATGTAGAGGGGGAAGGCACCAGCTGCAGGGCACTTCTGCATTTCTCCTTTGGGTAAAAAGCTTGCCCTGGGGTCCAAAATGAGACTGGGGAAGCAGAGCAGGGATTATCTGCTGGCCCCCAGGGGTGGAGAGGGCTGGGGCTGAAGGACTGAGATCCCCCCCTCTTCTGGCTTGGTGAAGCTCTGGAGAAGATACTAGAGCTTGCGTGATCTGTCTGTGGTCTGCTGAAAACACATTTTTACAGATCAGCAGAGGTGAAAGAAAATGGTTTTCTGCTCTTACCATATTTTGCATAACTGCAAGAACTTTTCCTTTCTCAGATTGGCCCCAAAAGTGCAAATCTTGAAAAAAAATTGAATATAAAGAATAAAATACAAAAATTTAGATCAGATCAAAAAGAAGTTAGTTCTGAAATGTTGGTCTTTGGTAAGCTTTGAAGTGTTTTGACTTAAGTATTTTTTTTCAATGTTTTTGGTGTAAATTTACCTAGATTTCAAAACAGAAGCTTACTTTCAGTCTAAAAATTACATCTTTTCTTTTGAAAGTATAGAAGGAGGATATTTTGATCATTTTTAAAAACATTTTCCAATTGTATTTGAATATGGCATGTACATAAAAAAATCCCCTCTCCTCTCTAAGGCTTTGATTTTGACAAATCCACATTTTCCAGTGAAAAACATTTCCCAGAACACTTCCCAATTTTCTCTAATATTTACACCTGTTCTTCTCTGAGAATGTGTCACAGCTGTAGATCAACAGGAATCGCACAGAACACGGTTGATTTATGGTCAAAGTAATATTTCTAAATCAACTTGCCTTTAAGAGTAGTGAATAGTACATGTCCATATACCAGCAATGTATCATAAGGATTTTGTACTGCTTTTATATTTTTTACATTTCTTTGCATAATTATACACGATTCATGTGTAATTGTAATTTTTACAATTATTTTACATAATTACATGTTATTAGAGCTGAAATTTGGGCAGAGTTAAAGACTGCGAGCCAGATCCTCAATGTTTCAGACACCCACCCTGATGGCATCTTCTGTCTCTGGAGTTGGGCAAATTGGACCAAAAGGGACTACTGTCCTCCGAAACTAGGACAACCCCATAGCGATACACAGCTGCAAAGTGGCAAGAAAAAGGAAAGCTGTTTGTCTCTGCCACTTTTATCCTTAGCCACAGCTTTGGCCTTGTATCGTGTGATCCCAGTTAGACGTGGAGCTCCCAGGAAGTCAAAAGGAAATTCGTAGGAAGCTGTGCACCACTCTCCTGCATCTGTCCCTGCTCTGCCTTCCTCTCCAGCCCCCAAACCACAGGCACTCAGATGCAAGGCAAACCTACTGAGGGGCTTACGTTTAGTCCCAGAATATTGATTCCTCTGGCAAAAGAATCAATTTTCTGTGCACTTGGTAAATAAGGGGAGGAAGGGTCCTGCATGCAGCAACCATGGGGTGTTTTCTTCACCTTCACCAGGCGGCTCAGGCATTTTCTTCATAAGAGCGGTTGCTTAGTGGGACACACCGCCCTCTGTGAAGGTGAACATTAATAACAAGTTTAGCTCCTCGGCTTCGCCAGCTCCCGCTTTTTGGCTGGCTTTCTGCTCCTCAGAGCCCGGGAAGGCCTCTTTAGGCTGAGGCGCGTGGGGTGGGTGCATGCCTTGCTTCCCTGGCTGGATTATCCCTCATCCCCTCTGCATTTTAAGAGATTTGGTGGGCCCGTTAACAGCTTCTACCTGTTTTAAGACCTGTGACAGGAGGCTGAATGGCTCGCTTCATGCAGCCCTGTTCTCCCGCCGCTCCTGCTAGCGGTGTTGACATGATTTATGTAAATCATAAAATGTGGCGGGGTGACCTCACGAGTGTCCAGCTCTCCTCACGCACGCCTCTGGGCAGAAGGGCTAGTATTTATAAACAGTGGTATATTCACGTCTCAGTAACCTGCTTTATTTACACTGCTTGCACAGGGCCACTACCGCACAAATGAAATATTATTCCCCACCATGTGCGTTTCGTTTTTCTGTCGGCTGTGTGTTTTCTTTCATGCATTGCCCTCACTGTCAGTGAACTTGTCGGCAGCTCTCCCCGGCACGGGGCTGGAGAGAGGGGAAGGGGGAGAGTTACATTTGCTGCCATTTCCAGGGCAGCGCAGTGACAAACGAGCGTGGGACCCCCGGCCAGCAGACTAGCGATGCCCGCGTTGGGGCTGCAAGCTGTGCCCCGGTTTCCACAGGCTGGAGGGGAGCAAGCCGGTCCCCCCACGTTAACAACTGGTCGGGCTGCCGTGACGCAGCCCTTCGTCACAGCCGAAMCCCCTGCCTTTGTTCATGGCACCCCAGCCCATCGCATCCTCCGCTTGCTGTGCCACCGCTGGTGGGATGCTAGCTCCTGGGAGCTCCTGGTCTTGGCTGTGCTTTGATAAGGGCAGCCGAGATTTAGTCGAGCCATAATCAGGCTTCTCAGGCATCTGGATATGGCTGAACCAGCTGGAATTTTCTAGCAAAGTCATCTTTTCGCAGTCGTTTTTAAGATCTTTTTACTACAGCCTCCAAAGAGCTCGTTTCTGGCTCACGAATTAAGAGAAAAATGTCTTCTCTCCCAAAATAATCACAGTAATGAAGTCAACAATAAAAGCTGCTTATCACCCTTCTGGTTTTTGAGGGTTTTTTTTTCATATTTTCTTTTTGCCACTAATTAAAAAAAGGGAAGGAAGGTTTAATGCTTTTTAAAATATCTTGTTTAAAGTTGTGTCTGGTTCATTATCTCCCCAGCTTCTGCTGTTTTGAAAATGTCTTTTTTTTTTTTTAATTTTCTCATTGAGATGTTTATGGTAAATATTAACTTATGAACAAGTCAAGAAAATCAATAGCTGGAACTCCGTCAATCTCGATAGACTGCATGCGTTTCAAAATGAACTCCACGGCCTGAAGCTCCGGAGGAGAAAGAGCTCTCTATTGCCTTTATGATGGAAAGGGAAAAGTATCTCATAAAAAAGCTCCGTTTCTGTAAACTGCATACACATGCCTCCTCTAGCGGCACTTGAACGACATCTAAATCATGGGGCCCCAGAGTGCTCACCGGCTTCTGGATTCGGATGCACGTTCCGGCCACATCCTGACCGTGTGCAGGGACGGGACCTGTGTCTAAAATGGATCCTCCTTCTCCTGTCCCGTACTGTGGTTTCCATGGGAAGAAAACACCCATTCTGGACAGGGAGGGGACAGTCAGTGCTGTGAAATGTGATGTAGGCAGGGAACGTCTCTGCAGTGTCTTAGAAACCAGAGTCGGGGCAGAGCTAAGGAAGGATCAGGATTTGGGCAGTCACTTACTTGCTGGGTACCCCAGGAAAGTTTAGCTGCCAACCTGGGGTCGCGGGCTGTGGGACGGGGGAGCAGCTCTGCTGGGGCCGGCAGGCACATCTGGAAGCAGACATTTGGCTTGCGGCTGCAGCCCATGTGTCAGGTTTGGTGTGTGTCTGGAAAAGTGGACTGCGAGGACCATCACCCCCGGGACTGGGGTGGGGAGAGTGGGAAGAGCCAGACGACTGAAAAAACTTGCTAAGGGAAAGTACTTTTCTCTTTATGTGCTTGCATATCCTTTTACCTGGCCTCCCAGGTTCACAGCTGCATTTGCTTTCCCCTCATAAAGATTTCCTTTTTTTGTTGTTGTTATTCCCAAAATGTGGTGGGGGAATTTCTGTTTGTTAAAGGCATCCGGCAAGGCTGTGGTAAGCCTCCCTGGTTTGCTGGTTGGGATCACAAGGTAATTTAGTTATTTGCCAAAATGCACTTGTTGAAACCTGGGCCCTTTTGCGTTTCCCCGTCTTTCAGAAGGCTTTTCGGAAAGGTCTGGTTCTGCCCACCCTTCCTCGTAGCAAATAGCACTTTTTTCCTAGCAGCAGTGGGATTGCCTATGCCCAGCCTGCATAAATAGAGGTAGCAGAATCTGGCTTCAGGAAATTTTCAATATTCTTGAAGTATATAATAAATTATTTCAGAAATCTACGATACTTAAATGAAGAATTGCCCCGTTGAACCAAAGGGAAATTTGGCTGGGGACCCCCACATTTAGTATTTGATATTTTGAAAAATATCAATATTCTCTTCAGTTTCTAGTTGAGGAACTGAGACCACATTGTAATTCTTACAAGATGGATCTCCTGCTCTCACTCAAGGGGTTTTCCCCATAAAGCTTGGTAGGAAGTGTGTTGAGCCTCATTAACTCTCATCTTGTGGCTGAAACAGCGCTGGAAACTGTTGGAGCCATATATTAGGCAAAGCCACCTTGGCTGCGTGGACAGCAGTGAGGAGTTGCTGTGAGGCGAGGTGAACCAAGATATGGTGAAAAGCAAAAGCAAATCATATACGATTGCAGAAGAAAGTTTGTCTCCGGCAATACATACTGTATCCCATCGTTCTTATGTGTCAGTACCTAACGTCAGATTTCCTTTCCAAAATCAGACAGGACTGAGATGGGAACTAAGGAGCCCATTTCAGAGCGCTATCCTTTGAGATAGCTCCACCTTTATTCCTGTTATATTTAATTGACTGTCCACAAAATCTCCATAATGTCTCTATAGATCTCAGAAAAAAAATATTTTGCTTTTGCTCTCTCCATCATCCGTTTTACCCTGGCACTGTTCTGTCGACTTCTGTAGAGCTTCTTCTCATTTACAGAGGGGTGCAGGAGAGGAGAGCTAGAGACTTTGCATTTGATTCTTTACACATTGTACATAGTCTTCCCTTATCCCTACCCCAGTCTAGCTCTCAGTGTAACAATTAGAAAGTCGCCTTGAGGATCTGGCTCTGAAAACACTTCAGCACCTCCTAAAGAGAAGACAACAGGAGCCAGCAGTGCTCAGGATACTGCGTCTCACAGGACTAGACTGGGGTCTTGCGCACATTCTATTTTATTCCCTGGCTCAGGGCTGGGATAGCCCACGTACATGACTCCAGATGCTAGCAATATAGAGTACGTTGAAAGCAGAGTTGTGCCAAAATGTTCTCTTTGGACTTCTTCGGGAGTATGGGAAAGTACAGATTGAGATTCAGGGTGTAAACTTTCCCAATGGAAAGACTGATACAGTCAGTGTGATTTCTAGGCCGAGGGAGAAGGCTGTTCCCCTCCAGTGTATCATCTGCTGCATGTTGTGAGCAGTGATGTTTTCTAACCCAGCATCAGAAATTCTGCCTAGGATGCCGTGTACGTTATATCACTCAAAGGAGAATAACACGGTATTGATGTCCAACTATGTGGGCCTTAACCTTTTAGCCCCGAGGGACYGCTGGCTGTTTTGTCTGAAGAGCGCCCGTAGGGTCAGGGCACAAATTTGCAGGTGCAAAACAGCATTTGCAACTACAGATCACAAAGGTGCAAATGTCATGTTCTGGTCTTCTGCTCTGCCATCCGCCAGGCTGCAGGCAGAAAGCCGGGCGTTGTGCAGAGCTCCGGGAAAACCTGTGATCCTAATTGTTTAATAATGTTCCAGTCAAAGGATATATGTCCTCCTGCTTCTGTGATGTGCATTTTCATTTTCTGGCTGGGCTCAGACACCGCCTCTTTCTGACAGTTTCTCGAGTCGCGACCTTCAGAGTCTGCATGTGGCTTCTCTTTCTTTCTGCATCCAGCCTAGAGATTTTACAAACCCCCCACCGAGGTGGATGGATTATTTTAGATCGCACTGACACCTGCATTCTTTTACCTTTCTGTGTTCCCAAAGAGCTGTAATATTTACCAACGAGAATCTCTTCTGAATTTAATCCAACCCGCATGAATATCACATGAGGCTACCTCCTGCAAGAGGCAGACTTAAGATGTGTTGCCTGTTTTTGTGCTTACTGTCTTCCTTCCCTTGTCCTTATTTTGCCTTCAAAGGGGCTGTCTGTGCGAGAAGGGCGAAAAGACACGGGCCTTGGAGTGCAGACCTGTCTGAATTAACTTAACAGCGAGTACAGCTGAATATTTGCTATCCGGAGAGCATGCAGTACAGTGATTGCATTTATTAAACATGTCAGGGTAATTTCCAAACTCCAGCACTGCCACAGCACTGTGAGAGAAGGCTTGTATTGCTGTACGAGTCCAGCTTGTCTGCCAACATGTCTACCCGTTCTGCAGGTGTATGAGTTACAGCCCAAGGCAAAACTATCCATGCCTTCCCCAAAGATCTCATGGTGCTTCTGCGGGCCAGATGGTTCCAATTTGAGGCCTACGCTCGGTGATGTAGCTGTATTGAGTTTCTTCCCTGAAACCAACAAAACCTGCTTTAGCATTTTGCTTGGATTAAAATATTTGTCCCTTTTTTCACAGGGCAGAAGAGGGACTCCTGAAGCCACTGAAGGAAGGAAATCATTACAGGGTTCTACAGAAGTAGGTCATGTGCTACAGCTGCTCATAGTTTAAGAGGAAGAAACATGGGACCTCAAACATGGAACATGACTCCTTCAAAATGCTTGAGAGCAACCCAAGAAAAACATCCTCAGAGGCTTATTTAATAAACATTATCTATAATAGTCTCAATGTGTGCTCGTGTTTCCTTAGGAGTTTGCACCTACTTCCCAGAGCTAACAAGATTCCAAAATAGAGCGCAGAATAATTTAATGAAAAGGATTTAATAGTTTGTGTTAAAGCTAATATGGTCCATTAGGAGCTGTCATTTTATAAACAATGAAGATATGTTACCCTCTCTATTGCCGTAAAGCCATTCCAAGCAAGGTTTGTAAACAGTCAGTAATGATCTATAGAACATGCACAAAAGACAATTAGAGCCACATTTGAAAAATGTGCTTTCCCTCCCATTTGATTTCTTTCTAAGTAAACCTAAGAGGAGCATATATGTATGTAGATGGATAAATGCATAGCATAAAGACCACGCATATATATATATATATATATATGCATGTGTATATATATATGTATGCGTGTGTGGATTTCATTAGCAATCATACAATGTTCATTATCTTAAAAGCACTGCTATTTCCACAGTCAAAAAATGCCTAAAGTGAACTGTTAAATCAACTGAAAAGTTTTTAATTATAATCGAAGTGTCACTTCACTGCAGCTTTTTTTTTTCCCAGCAAACTAACATTTTTGTGAAGACTCAACCTGCTTTCTTTAACAACTGTGAACACAAAAGATTACGGACCGAAATAGTGCCAATTTCAATGTGTAGAGTTTATTTCTTCACAATGAGACTTAATGTAACCATAAAACATGTACACAAGTTAAAAAAGTGCTTGGGGCTCCTTGCGCTTGGTGCTGTTTTCCACCGGTGTGATCCCAGAAGATGGCAATGCTGTGGGGCTGGGAAGAGACGTTGCAAGGGGCACAGACCAACCCCTACGTCCCTCTCACCTGTGTTCCTGCCCCATGTAAAAATGGTGCCACTGCTGCCTGCCGGCCCCTTTTTCCAAGCTGTCTTCTGGAAGACGTCTTGGTGGGCTGCGGGAGAAAGGAGGGATGGCCACCAGTGGTCCATGTGCCCCAGCCGCCCTTCAGCGCCAGGGTGCCCCTCCGAGAGCTCCTGGGACAGCCACCGCTTAAAGCAGCCTGAGAAAGAGAGGGACAGAAGAGCTACCCAGCCCAGGTCCCCCCCTCCCCATACCCCCATTTTTTGGAAGCCAGGCAAGAATGAAGTATGAGAGAAATCAGACCTAACGACTACAGGGGAGTTACTTCTGGTGTACAGTGAGGTAAGTGTTTGGAAAATCAGGTCCATAAAGTGCCTTTATTCCTTATTACTACATGATCTAGAAGCAGATGGAATAGTCAAAAGATGACTAACTTGGTAAAAGAAAATGGATACAACCTTATTATTTATAAAGTGAACTCCTCATTAAAAAGGGGCAGCTTTTTCAAACAGCATTTAGATTCTTACTCAAGAAAACAGGCAAGAAGCAAACTTCAGACTGAGGTCACTCTCTTACACATTTACCTTGTAAAGATTTATCTGAGCTACTTCAGTGAGGCTTGTGCAGTGTCTTAGGATTGCCAGGTGCTTGAAAGACAGGTATATGGAAATCCTACTAAAAAGCTGAGCAGAGACGTGTAAAGAAATAGAATCAAATCTGGGTAAGCAATTGCAGCAAGTGTTAAACAATCTTTTTGGAAGGTTTGATTATTCAGTATATTTTGCCGCTTCTTTTTATAAATGGTCCATCATTATTTGAACATAGGGTTGGGCTGAGATCGAACATTGAACAAGACAAGAGATCCTACTTGAGATCCCATATAAATTGTAAGGAGAATGAGGCAATATTATCCGTTTCTTCACATGACAGCAACACCAAAAAATTACAGGGGAAAAAAACTATAAATGTGCTGTTTGGGTATTCCCTTCTTTCCTATAGCATGTTTAATTTCTCAGGTGAATAAGAAAGGAAACAATTTTACATCTATATTCTCAACTACTGTCAATGGATTTCACTGAAATTAGTATTACTTATGTACAGCGCTGCCTTGGTTGGCTTCGTGATAGCACACTTAAGAGACTCAACCCAGTTTCTTTGTTGGTCAATGGACATTTTTTAGATGTTTTGAATGGGAACTGCACTGAGTCTGATCTAGCATTAAATCCATGTCTAAGATTATTCAAATCTGCTCCTCAAATGCTAGGGAAAACTGAAAAGAATTCACAAACCGGCCTAAACAGGAGAGACATTCGTGGCATGAAAGTACTTTGTCAGCTTACACTATCATTGTCACAGGCATAAAAGCACAAATCAGTTGTTTTCTGATAGGAGAAATCCAAATAAAACTAATGCCAATGGATGAAGGTAGAGCCTAATAGAAGAAGCTGGGTGGACATGTGAAGTCTGAGGATGCATCGGAGCACCCAGCGTCCTGGGATTCATCTAACTAAACACAGATGTTTCCATCCAAGATGTTTACATCACTTAAGGYGCCTTTTGAAGTCAATACAGAGAAATAGGCATTTCTAGGAGGTMCCTATTCATTATCTCCTAGGGATGACATCTACATTTGACCAGATGAATTGAGTCTTCAAAACACCTATTTCCCTCTGTTGACACTAAAGGGATCCAAGGAATCTACCTCAGGTGTCAAGGTATACAGGGCAAATGTCTGAAGCTAAGGAGTGAAGGAGTCCATCCCACAGCCTACAGAACTACTCTTGCAATTCAAACAAAGGATACAGAAGCATATTGCGCTGCTTCACATCCTTTGAGGTGGGGAACATCTAGATTTTACCAGTCCTGAGTTTCTGTTGTACCATTGTTACTGATCTTGACCCAGACAGATGGACTTGTTTTGAGATTGCTGATATTTGCAGTAAATATGAGGTATATTGCAGTATTTATGTCTTTGACTTAGTGAGCGCAGAGCCAGTCTCATCGTTTCAAACGTAATTAAAAAATTTCCTGCTACCTGATAGTTTTTAAATGAAAATTATTAAGAAAGAGATAATTTTAGTTTTTTACCCAAATGGATATGTTTCTAACGTTTACTTACTTTTGAAATTTCCCTACGGCTGGAGAGGATTGAAAGCGGGGATGCAGGATGGCAAAAGAGATTCATGTGTTCGCATTTGCTTTGCTTTCAAGGAAAATTTCAGTGCTTTAGATTTCTTCCTTCCCATGTAAAAGAAGAGAAAACAAAATATTGGTGCCAGGGACAGGTGCCTCTAATGTATTCTTGTCAGACATGCTGGGAACAGGAGAGCTCTATTTTTGAAATACTACTGTTAGCTACATTACGTGGAGGTCTTGTTAGCGGTAAGCAGCAAATTGGTGTTTAGCGATGCAGGTGACAGCACTTATTAATTTGGGGGAAAAGGAAAGAAATCTCCAAATTCTCAGGGAGACAGGCATAGTCTTGTGTGTCAATATGAGGAATTTATACAAGCATCCTCTCATTCTAATGAGGTAGAAAAAGCAGCACTGCAGAGACAGTAGTAAAATAAAAGCTTACGCCCTTATTCAGGAAACATGTACTTAAGCCATCTTTATGCAGGACAGCACTTAATCCTCTGCTTAACTTTGATTTACATGGGTGCTTATGTGGTATCTCGGGTAGGGATGACTAAAGACTGGGATGAGCAGTGCCTCAATTAATAACAAACTCAGCTCTGCATTCATCTAGTAATAATAATAACAATAATAGTAATGACAGTAAATTGCGGTTAGGTAGCTACTTTCGTTTCAATAGATCAAGTATTAAGCTGTACAAACACTAATGGTTTAAGGCTCCCTGCATTCCTGAGTTGGGAGGAGGTTTGGTCATTCTTCTATGGTGGCAGAGCACCTAAAGATGGCCGGTGTGAGCATCACACCACTATGGTGTCTAAGATGAAGAGAGCAATGAGCTGGTCAGTCTGCTTGGTCTTCAGCAGCCGGTTCCTGGTACGCTCACTAGGCAGTCTGAACAAACTACAAAAAGTGAAAACTCTTGTCCACAAAGACAGTCTGTGGCAGAATGCAGAAATATTGGGGGGTCCTGAGCCCCCCAGGCCATCGTGCAGTCACAAGAACATCCTTTCCATTGTCATCATCTAATAACATACAAAGGGGAATTTAATTTAATTTACTGTCTTCATTTGAAACAAAAGCATTGAAGTTTGCATCACCAGTGCAAATTTTTTCTTTTAAAACAAACCGATTTGGAAAGAATAGAAGCATGAGATATGTCTRGTTTCTTGTCTGGGTTACACTCCAAAGTTTGATGATCACACCCAGATGACTAAAATAATGAAGGTGATAGATTAGTGTATTGATGCATAATCACTGTTCAGCCTGCAAAACTTATGAGCTGCGTGATTTTGAGAACAATTACTTGTAATTAAAGCAACGCTGCTCCCCCCCTCAAATAAATATTTTGTGGATAACACCAATTAATTACATTTTTCAATGAGAATAGCTCTTAAATGCATGTGCTGCTATGTATTTCTGACCACATTCAGAATTCTGAAGAGATATGAATTATGTGTTGTTTAGCAGTATTATTTTGGGTTTGGGATTGTAAAAAAATACCTTCCTCTTTTTTGATAGCATCTCTTGAATGAATTAAAAGCTAACCACTTCCACAGGGTGAGGATATGAACTGACTCTCATAATGATGAAAGGGAGTTTTTAGCCAGACAAACATTGTCTGATGAAGTCAATATATCTATCCAGCTTAACTATCTGCTTATTCGTCTCTTTTTGATTTTCCACACCCTTCAAAGATAGATTTGGTAAAACTAAAAGGCAACCTCATGCCCTGGAAAGAAGAAATCTATCATTGTGCTAACTAAATGTTACTACATTTGCTTTTAAAAAGCCAGAACATGTCTTTTTTCAGACTAAAACACGGTGTAGGTTTTCCTTCCACTGAAGTTGCAGTATAGGGTTATAGCTGATCTCAGTATTAGAATATTGCTGTGAAAAAGGTTCTTGCAGTAGTCTAGTTCTACATGTTTGAGCTATTAATTTAAACATGAATTAAAAACTGAGGTTGGCATCTGAATCCTGGCTTAGTATTTGAAACCTCATGTAGACTTGAAAGAGTTGTATGAAACAAAAGAGAATAGGAACCATCCATGGTTTGGTTTTTCTAAAACTGCAGCTTTACCTCACTGATTCTGCAAAAATAAACTCTACAGTTCATCTCTAAGTGAAATAAAATACAAAGCCTGAGCTTTATTCTAAGAGATGTTGTGCGTATGCGATTCCCATTAAATCTTTTCCGCCCCTTTTCCCCTTCCGTAGTTACCACTGAAGCCTCTAAAAAATTGGGTTTGGTAACCACATCTATCTGACACCTTTCCTTCTGGCAGCTGTGGTTCCCTGGAGAGATAGATAGGTCTCACTCTCTTTTCTGCTTCAAAATAGTAAGTTCTCACTTCCTAAAAATGGCCAGGCTTCTCCTGATAAATGTCTTCCCAGGTTTGTATCACTGGCAGCTACATGAAGTGGTTTTTTCTCCCCAGAACCTATCTTCTGTGTGAATTGCCATCCTCGTCTTGGTAAGTGCTCTGCAGAACGCAGCCACAGCGGCTGCCAAGAGAGGAGCAAGGACTGGACTTCTCCTGCCTCCCCAGCTTGCTCCTGCCACTCTGAAATTCTGGCTCCATCAACACATGGAAAAGAGAAGCATCCTCTGAAAATGCCCATGTACCCAACAGGCATATGAGCAGCTGTACCCAGAGAAAAGCATGTTTAATACAACATATATGTCACACATGCCCTGGGAACAAAAAGCAAGACAAAATTTCCTTTAAAATCAGTCAGCATGCTCAGTAGAGAAACTTGTCCTTATAACCACACACTCGCTTGTGAGTGGTAAAGACTGAAATCATGGCCTCGATTCCTTTGTGTTTTTCTGATCTGTCACACTGAGGTCTCTCCAGCAGCTCAGCCATGCAAGGAACGGCATGCTTTGGTGCTCAGACTTTTCCATGACCCACAGAAACATTGTTCATGTCTGTTTTGGCAGCTGGGCGTAACTCATCTGCTATGGTATCCATGCTTAGACAATTCTACAAGTGAGCAAAACAGCTACTGTTTTCATCTTACCATGTTTTTCATAGTATCTGGATGTTGAAATAACACTGCCAAAAAATTGACATCTCATGCTTTGACAATGGTTGCTCCTGATCGTACACAGTAATACATGATCTCAGGCACAGCAAGGGGCCCAAGCCTCAGCTTTCTGACGCGTCAATCAATCCTCAGCACCTATCAGGCACACACACGCTGCCGCTAGCCAGCAAGTTCAAGCACCTCCACTTGAAAATAGCTGCAGCGACGCTGGAAAAGGAGGCATGTTTTCCAGAATGTTGCGAACTTGTGAAAACAATTCTGCAACTGAAACTGAGAATAGCCTTCGCAATCACTACCCCTCTCAGGCAGCCAGCTCACTCTTGGGTGCTATAAATACACAGTAATAAACCGTACCAAGAAACTATGATACAGTAATGTTACAGTAAATTCTGGTGGAATTGCTTTTGAGGTGCACCAGCCTGTGAAAGAGGAAGAGAAATGGGAGACACTCGCATGTTCGAGGGAATGAAGAGGAAATACCTTCGCAACCTCATTTCCCTACCTCTGAACACAGCTCTCCTGTACTTTGTCTGTAGCCTATGGTGCCCTGGCAGCCCATTCATGCATAGAAAGACTTGGCAGAACACATGGTTACCCTTACACTGAATTCTTTCGCCATGTGTGTTTAATATATCTCTGTGATCTGATTCAAGTAGAGCAGATTTGAATATCTCATTATACGGAGACCAATATGTCTTCATACACACAGTAATTATATTGTTTATTCTGATGTTAGAACACTGGATCTCTTGCTGAAAGTCAGAGGACTCACATACATTTTTCAGTCACTTAGACATAAGTGACTACGCTGACATTCAAATTCTAAACAAATTGCTAATGAGCTTCCCCACTTCTTTTTTTTTCTCCCCAAAAGCAGATTTCTCAGCCTCTGAGAGAAACAGAATGGAAGAGCTTAAATGAGAAGACGCACGCACATGACTGCAGTCTAAGGAATAGAAGCCCATTTCTCAGCCAGTGTGAACTGCCAGAGCTGTGTTGGCTCCTCGGGGAGAGGGGAAAAGGCAGGAGAAGCAAGGGGATGGAAATACTTTAACCACACTTCAGATGTCTACCTTTGTACTTGGATTTTGTAACAAAGATTTATCTAAATCTTCACAAGTGACTGTTTTCCCCTAATGGAAACACAGGCTGCAGTCAGTCATTTCTTTCCTTTCTGTACTCCGCTACTTTTTTATTTTGTAGTAGCCTTTTTGTTTTGATAATACAAATTGTACTTGTGATGCTACTTAATGTGAACTCTTTGGGGTTCCCAAACAATGTCTGGGGGTGCTTCGGGGCTGCAGGGTACACTCTGGACATAGACATACATAGGATAGACTGGCAAGATAGACAGCAGCTTATGTGACCAGAAGTGAATTTTGCGGTTTAAAGGACGTGCCTGTGACCATCATAGTGACTAGCACGGAAGCACCCTTTGAGCAACATCSCTTGGATGTGAACTGTGGTGC
Organism: Phoebastria nigripes; assembly: GCA_035582835.1. NCBI lineage: Eukaryota > Metazoa > Chordata > Aves > Procellariiformes > Diomedeidae > Phoebastria > Phoebastria nigripes. Next base: position 213,784 of record JAYKAV010002806.1, read on the forward strand.
CACACATGAGAGCACCCTTGTTTAAGCGTGTGTGATGCCGCAGGCAGGCTGCAGGTGTTCAGAGTGCTCAGCATCCAGGCTCCACTCCCTCCATCACCACCTATCGGTATAACTACCTGTTTTAGCATTATCCTATAAAGATCTGTAGCCTTTGGGTCCTAATTGCTTGGCAGTCATCTTTTCTTCCCTTCCAGTACCTTGATACTTGAGGTCAGGTGTTGAAATGCCACTTGGGTGTCTGGGACCTGAGTGTTAGCAGTTGGCTTTCACTCCAGTTCCCTAACCATTTACTGTGGGGGTATGTATTCACTCAGAGTTCACTGTGACATTCATACCCTTATTATTATCCTGTGTTAATTAAATTTCATATTGTTCTTAATTGTGTGCATGGCCCCTGAGACAATGTGAAGGGTTCATTATTAAAAAGATAGAGTTTTATTTAGTGCAGAATTCAGCACTAAGAAGACCTCACTTCATGTATCCAGGGAAAAAGCAGCAATGGAAGGGAAATAGCTGCTGGCATATCAGTCAAGAACAAAACCAGCGGGCAAGGCTAAAAGAGGCAAGACCAGAAGGGTGAGAATAAGAAAATTTAAGCACATGTTTAAATTTAACCTTAGACTAAAGTGCACTAAAAATACTATGTGGCATCCCACTTGTCTTTCACCAATGTTGTGTCTTATGAGACAGTTTCTAATACAGAATTTACTCCATTTTCAGTCACAAAACAATTCAGCTAAGGGAAGGAAAGGCATGCAACAGGGTGACTGGCTGCACCGGTGTGGCTCGGAGCATGTCTACAGAGCCAGGCAGCGATAACATGCCCCCTTTCCCTCTCCCGCCTCGAGGGCTGCAGAGGCCATCTGTGGGCATAACTCTGTGCCCCTTGCTTGCTGATCTGCTCCTCCAGTATACTGAATTTCTTTCCACTTTCCATGGAAAAAAAAATGATACCACTGTGCAGCAAAGCACACAACTTCTTCAAAGGGTGATGAATGTTTGGTAACAAAATTCCTTGTCAATCTATGTGGCTCACTCCACATATTCAAACTAACAGTTAGCTGCTCTCCCTGGTGAAAACTGGAAGTACATGTGCTTTCCCTGCAGTAATACAATATGATGCCCCAATGATACTGTCCTAGATAATCATGGCTTTCACAGGCTACATCCTCTTGTCTATGTCCCTGTTTGTGGGAAAATAAATGAACACACAGTGTGTGTGCTTGTTCTCAAAAACTTCCAGATGTGTTTGCTGGTTTCCATGTTTTTTGTCAAACTGCTGTGGATGCTCTTTCATTGCTTCCCATACAAGAAGGAGTCCTAGTCGAATACAGTACATACCAGCTGGCAAAGGGATGGGTTCCCAGCAGGCTTTTGGCATTTAATACACTAATGTATGTGAACAGGTTGATATGATTAAGGTTAACGAATGAGAGACAATTCCAGACTTTTCTAATTATTGAATAGCATTAAATATTTGCTGGCACTTTTTATTTTGAAGCAGTCAGGAAGCCATTTAATGTTCATAATGGCAGCCTGATGGTTGATAGATAAGGGACATTCTATCCTTCTCCTACCATTGCTATGACCATAAACCACACTTGCAAGCAGAAAAGAATACAGCACAAAATAGAATTGTATTTCTGGATGCCCAAGTTTTAAAAGCTTCACTACCAACAAGAGAAAAACTACATGGGTTTCATTTTCGTAGCATTCAGTAGAAAGTTATTAGGAAGTGATTCGGGGACCTCTACAGCTGTAAAACCAAGGGGACCAAGGGGACAGAAATCAGTGTAGCCAGCACACTGCAATTTGCTGGTTGGCTTGGGTCTCCTTCCAACCCCGCAGTAGTCCCAGTTCTCTTTGTGCTGTACTCAGGAAGGGCACAAAGCGGTTTTCTTTCCAGACAATTTTACCGATGGGCCTGACTGCTTAATTGGTTTGGCATGGGATACCAGAGCTCCACCATTTGTCTATGCTTCCTGTTTGCTTCTGGTCTGTAATTCAGGCTGTAGAACTGCTCTTGAAAGTTTAGTGTGGTATGGTGAGGCAGATTGTGTAGCAGATTGTGTGGCTTCATATTTGGTGACAAATTTGGTGTTATTTAGATGGCCTTAGGTAGCTCTTGACCCTCCAGCCCCTCAGCTACTCATTTCCAGCTCCACATCACTGCCAGGTGTTCATGTGGCCATGAAGTACAGCAGCTCAGGGAATTGATCTGGTGGGAAAAGCAGATCTTGCTTCCCCAATCTTGTTCACTGTTTGGCTGCGCAGGCAGCTGTGCCAGCACTGCCCAGGACACCAGCCCTGGCACTGAAGGACCACTTGAGGAACRGTGGTCTGCACCAGTCATTGCCCCGTGGAAGCACGAGTCTCTGCAGAGCGCTCACAGCGACAGCCTAGAGTTTGCACTGCTTTTTCAGCTTTTGCCTGCAGGGATTGGAGGAGTTTTAATATCAGTGTGATCTATTTAGCTCAGTTGTATTCCACTTTTACTTTTTCAATGCAACGTTCTTGGGGATGAGCATGCCTTAAAAACAGAAAAGGAGGATGTGCCCAGTAAAACTTTTCCAACAAAAGCCTGTCAAGCAATACAGGGCATGTGACTGCATGTGCACTCCTAAGTGTGTTAGCCTGAATGACACCAGAGAAATTATGCCAGGAGATTAATCCTTTAGCATTGTGCAGTTCTTCCTTCAAAGTCAGGAGGAGGTGGTGCTGTGTATAGTATAAGACATGTACTTTGTCAAGGTTGCACAACTTGATTAAAAAAAGTAATTTCTTAAAAATTTGTCTTACTCTTAAAATTGTTAAAACAGAGAAATTGGGAGATCTGTTACAAAAGAAACATCAGGTTATGACTGAGGAATGGCAAGGGCTTAAGACAGATGTTTGGTGGATGAAAAGCTAGACATGAGCCGGCAATGTGTGCTCGCAGCCCAGAAAGCCAACCGTATCCTGGGCTGCATCAAAAGAAGCGTGGCCAGCAGGTTGAGGGAGGTGATTCTGCCCCTCTACTCCACTCTGGTGAGACCCCACCTGGAGTACTGCGTCCAGCTCTGTGGTCCTCAGCACAGTAAAGACATGGACCTGCTGTAGCGGGTCCAGAGGAGGGCCACGAAAATGATCAGGGGGCTGGAACACCTCTCCTATGAGGAAAGGCTGCAGAGAAGGCTCTGGGGAGACCTTACTGCAGCCTTTCAATACTTAGAGGGGGCTTATAAGAAAGATGGGGACAGGCTTTTTAATAGGCCCTGTAGCAATAGGACAAGGGGTAATGGTTTTAAACTAAAGGAGGGTAGATTCAGACTAGATATAAGGAAGAACTTTTTTACAATGAGGATGGTGAAACACTGGCACAGGTTGCCCAGAGAGGTGGTAGATGCCCCATCCCTAGAAACATTCAAGGTCAGGTTGGACAGGGCTCTGAGCAACCTGATCTAGTTGAAGATGCCCCCGTTCATTGCAGGGGTTGGAGTAGATGACCTTTAAAGGTCCCTTCCAACCCAAATCATTCTATGATTCTATTCTATTCTATGATTCTATGATATTTTGTTTGTTGATTAGGGAAAAAAATTACAAAGGAATTGAGGGTCAGATTCTCATCTAACCTATCTTAGTAGAGCTCCATTGAAATCAGTGGAGCTTTGCTGATTTACATCAGTTGAAGATCTAGTCACGACTTCTTATAACTTAAATTAATTCCTGCAATAGGTTTATTTTTGGCTTGAAGGAAGGATTTGCAGATCAGGATTGATTAGCTCTTTTTTTCTGAATTATTACAGCATCTTTAGTTTTATTTTAAATTTGCTTTTACTATTGATGGTAGCTTTTGTCTCTTGTCCTCATAATTTATCTGTTAAAAGTTCTTCTGAGTGTCAAATACTTAGAGTATCTTTCAGATTCTCAGGTGACTAAAATAGGATTCTTTCTTTAATTAAAAAGAAGAAGATTGAGTTTCAGGGCAATCATGTTTTGATATTCCCATATGTATCTAAAGTCACTCAGATTAGGAGAACTGGGCTTCAGTTTTTGAAATTAGACTTTGTTAAATTGGACTCCGAGAGTGCATTTCCCTATCTGACTAAAATACCAGTGGTTTTAAATATTACAAAGTAAGTCCTCATCAACTCTGACAGATGCTAAATGGCATCTTGCTTTACGACTCGATTCTGACCTCATTTCCTACACTGTAAATCTGGTGTAACTCCTTCAAACTCAGTAGAATTACTCTAGGTTTAGACTGGCATAATGAAGGTTAAAGTCTGTCTCTAGACTTCTACTCCCCTAAAGAAAAATGGTTTGCCATGGTAACCAGTGTAACCAAAACCAGTATGTCAGATAATAGAAATTAATACAGCAATACTGAAGGGTTTGGAGTTAATTTATACCACATAAAATCTGACCTTCTGTTTTCCTGAATTAAAATACCATCTTTGAGGTATTTTACTGAACTTGACTAATTATTACAAATAATTGTAATTCAGAATGTCCACCTCTGAGGCACTATATCAATAACATCACTGAATAGTGCAGGGCTAGGCTTCCTTGGTTGAGCGAAAGAGTTTTTGTTGGCCAGGTGTGCTGGGTCAGTGTCACACCATTCAATGTGATCACCTCTTCAGACTAGAGGTGGTCAGAGTACATGGTCAGCATCACTTCCAAGGTCCCCCCATGCACACAGGCCCTGGGACGCCCGCACTGTTTCTGGGCCACTTCTGCTCCTCCCTCCTTGCTCGTTTCCCCACCCCTGTCAGAGGTGTCCTGCTCCCCTCCCTTCCAGCCTCAGGAGTCTGCATGTCATCAGCCAGCAGACATCCCTAGCTTGCCAAGCAAATGTGTGCAAAGCAAACCAGATGCAGGAAGAAGTGAAGACAGAGTTAGTGCAGGTGAGCAGCATTGTCCGACAGTGTCTCCAGCTTCAGATTCTACAGTTGGACTTTGAGGTCCTCTCTCCTGTCGCCCAGCAGCAAAGGCCCTGTGCACATCTTTTCCTTCCAGCGAAGGAAGTATTTTAGAGCTCACCACGAGAGTTCCTGTTGAGATTCAAGTCCTTACAGTGACCCTCCTTTTAATGACACACGTATACCTGCCTCTGTGGTTTCAAACCTCCACACAAACTTACCCACAAACCATTCTGCCTAATCAATCCCTTTAAATGGATTCTTGCCTTGCCTTGCCTTGCCCTGACTTGCCTTGCCTTGCCTTCCCTTCCCTTCTCTTCCCTTTCTCTTTTTTCACTAGTCACTTCTCACAATGAAGGCCCACACTCTTCTCTCTTCAGCGTTTCTTCTCCCACTGCCTTTCTAGGATAAAAGTGCAGTGATGGCTGCTCATTGCAGGTGCAGGTGAGGAGGAGCCAGCAAGGGCAAGGACAAGCTGAAGAAAGCAGACACTGGGACCAAGACTTGCATACAATGAGGGTTTGTGACTTTCAAAGCAACAAGCATGCAGCACTACAGCACCTCCAGCTGTGGTCAGGGACTTTGCACAGGACAGGTGGGCAGAACATCCATTGCAATTTGCCTCATTTGGCTCTCATGGGTAAATGAATGTGATTTCACAGTGTGTGACTCCACCTCAGTCTCCTCCTCCAAACTTCTCCCATCTACTACCCCTTGGTCTTGCTGGCATTGTGGCCTCAAGCCTGACAGAGAAAGTCCCCCATCTTTCTCTTAGAAAAAAAATGAGGAAAAAAAATCTGAAAAAAAAACCCTCACCCTTCTATTTCGACTCCACGGTTTGTCTGGTGAAAACTGAAGTGCTCTAGATGGTGGCTGAAATTGGCAACGAAGAGTCACTATGTATCCCAGGGTCAATAGGGTCATATATCATATTGGCTGGTGGCAATGGCAGTGAAACAATGCAATGAACAGCAACAGCTAGAAGCGCAATGGAAAAATATGCCTTTCAACTGATGTGTAACTGAGAGGTCAAGAATACAGAAAATGGTGGTATAGATCCTCTAATGGCCCTGACAGAGTCCAAGCTTTGTGCATCCACTACCTACAGGTAGCACAGCACAAGAGTCTTCCAAACGGCAGATGCCACCTCATGAGCAGTCTTTCTGTTTTTCATCATTCGCACTTCAAATTGTCTAGCAAACGTAATCTGGGCTGTCAGTTTCCAAATAACCTTTACAACCCCTTCCTCAGCATTTCCTGAGTATCATGATAGTCATCTTCCTCACCAGCTGAGATGTGGCTCAGATTTCCACGAATGCTATCTTTCTTCTTCTTTCCATTGCTGTTCATCCTTCATTTACAGCATGCTCCTCTGTTGCCATCATGGGTCCTTAGCAGCCCAGATCAGGTCTGTACCAGTCCTGCCACCAGGTAAAATGGCAGTCTGCAACTCCTTATGGCAAGCAACATGTGCAGTTGCGAATTCTAACTCTGCTTGGAGCCTAGGTCACAGAGCAGTACGCAGTGGGAAACTGCATGACTCCAAATTGACATTTGTAGGACTGCTGCCATGACCAAGAACATCCTACTTTTCACTGCTGCTTGCAAAAGGCATGGAAGCAGCTGTGAGATATGCTGGTATGCTACTGCTGAAATAGCATCCTAGACGTAGCGTGAGCTTCTTTATTTTGAAAATAGGAGAACCAACCCTCCCCAAGGAGCTCTCCAGAAGGATCCTCAGAAATAATTCAGCAGGGCTGGGTTCCTACCCTCCTGATGAGCCAAGGCCAGCCAAAGTGCAGAGTGAGATAGCAGGCAGTGGGGCTGCAGCATACAAATACCACATGGGGAATTCAATTGAAACATACGTGTGCCATGTATGAAGGGAACCAAATGCATTTGGACAAATAATGCATAAACCCAGCACTAATGACCACAAAACAAGTGTTATAGACCGGTTAAAAACACTTCCACAGACATGCCACAGACTCTCTATAACTTCATGTATGCTGTACTCACCTCTCATGTAGAAGGGCTTTGGCCACATCCCTGCCCTTGATTAGGAAGAAGATGGAACTGAACACTGCTTTTTTACATGAACATCCAAAATGGACCAGAAKTTGATCCTACCCACGCTGCTGTTTTTGCCTGGAGTCCCATTCAGAGGTAGTGGAGTCTGTGCACGCACTGCAGAGGAGCTGTTTGCACCCAGCTAGAGCTGCAAAAGGCAGAGAGCACCTGAGACAAGCTGCCATCAGCGGAAACCATCAGCAAGGAATTCTTCTGCATTGCTCAGTTTGTGATTTACACTGGACCTGTATTTAAAATATACTGAAGACCACTCAGGCAGGAGTGTCATTTCAGCACTGTGCGATACTTTTGCTTCCATCCTCTGACTGATCTCATGTGATTTAAAGTGGCTGAAATAGGTAAAGATAGTAGTTGTTATTGTGTCATGTTTACATGCATTGATGTGCAGTAGAAACAGGAAAAAAAGTGATTGTGGTCAAGTGAACTACTGTAGGATAAAGAGAGATAAATAATTCAGATTCTCATTATAACAGAAGAGTGCAGCTCCCATAGAGAGGAGGGAGACTGTCTTTGTGTGAATTGGTATGCAGTGGCTGTTTAGTAGCCATAGCATGTAATCTAGCATTAGTATTAACATAAATCAGTGGCAGGAATTAACAATATTTCTAAAGTCTTATATGATAACTGGATCCACACTATATTGTTTAGTCCTCCTGGGCATTTTAATAATCATGTAATAGAAATGTTGGAGTAGCTGAGATATTCTTTATATTGCTCTATGAAAGGTCTTTAACACAATGTCTTTAGCAGACAGTTTTGATAGAATGTGTTGTACAAAAAGAAATATGCCTATTTTGGTAATATGGGTATGTTTCATTAGCTCAGCCCGCAGCGATATGACATTACATTTAAAAAGGAATACAATTAATAACAATGAGAGGGGTTTTTTTAGCTCTCAGAGTATAGCTGGAGGAACTGAGCAAGGTGTCAGGGCAATTAAATAGAGGCACTGTATTACCTTTGTCTGAACACTCATAACATCATCCTGTCTCAATATGTTGAATACGGGATTTCTTTGCAGTAGGATTCCTAATTTATTTTGATGTTTCCTATAACTCAGATAATAATAAGATGGACTTTTTTATTAATCTTTAAAAATGTACAAATCTTGGGAATTAGCATGTCTGTGGATCCGAATATTTTCCATTTTCTGTAGAGTATGGAACGATTGTATGAGAGATACACACAATAGCTTCTCAGCACTGAACTTAATGGAACCATCATATCAGCGCCGTGGAAAAGTACAAAATACTGCCGGTGCATGTACAGCACATGGATTAAATAACTGCAGTCCAGGGAAAAAGTTATACTTTGAGACTATTAAAATAATCAACATGGGTATTATTTTATTCAGCATTAACCTTTATGTTCTACGTTAAATGACAATGAAACTGGTGGAACACAATCCTTCCCTAGAGTAACAGTATCCGGCATTTCTTTCATCTCTAAAGAGGCTTCTTAATATCCTGCAATCCTAAAAATGCTATTTTTCCCCCACTGCAGGTCAGATTTAATAACAGTAACAGGAGATAAATGGATTGAGCTCAGCTGAGCCTTCGGCAGCCCTGTGGATGGGAGGCAGGGATCTCTGCCCTCCCGGGAGAGGCAGCAGCAGAAGGCAGCAGGGGCACTGCAGGGATGGCCTCGGGGGACTGAGTCCTTCTTCCCGCTGGGGATGCAGTCCTCCCCATTGCACTCACTTCTCTGCCAGAGGCTCTTCCGCTCATCCCAGTCTGGCCAGCACRTCTGGGTGAGAAGGCTGGGAGTGCGCCCTGGCCCCGGGGATGAGGGCGGCAAGGACGTAACCTGGTGCCTCGCCACAGCTGACAGCCAAACACGTATGGATGCTTTGAAAAAGAAAGGATTAAATTGTCCCTTTTGCAGGGGCAGCTTGCTTATACCGCTCATACTCTCACGGCAGCGACAGTTATGTGGGAAAAAGTGTTAGGCAGGTGCCAAAGCAGAAGCGACCTTCCCCTCTCCCCACACCTCCACGTGCCCCAGGCGCACCGGCGCCATTTTATGGGTGCCTGGTAGCAGCACACCAGTGGCTGCAGGAAAACACTGTCCCGGGGCCCGGGGGGATTAATGAACAACTCCACAGCCGTTCATGAGTAACATATTACAAATTGGCAGAGAACAGTTTCCTAACCTGTGGAGCTCCAAGTTACTCCTCCCGCAGCAGCGCCCAGGTTAATCGCACACGGCGCCAGCCACCCCAGCCCGTCCCCGGACAGCAGCTGCCCCTGGCCCTGCTTAGCCCTGCACGTATGCGGTGGCACACGGCGCCTTGAGCGATTAAATTGCCCCAAAGCGCCGGGGAGGGCCTCCCTCCCCTGCTAAGTGTTATTGACAGACCCATCAAAGGCAGTGATGCATCAGCGCCCGCCTCGGCCCCAGCAGGCCAGGCCGGGGGACGACATGCGGTCGCCGTGGCAACGGTGGGGCGCGGGGCCTGCCGGGAGGGGCGTGGCGGCCGCCTGGCGGCCATGTTGGCAGGGCCCGGTGGAGAGGCCTCGCGCCCTCCCATCGATCCGTCAGGCCTCAGCGCTATCGACCGCTCCAATTTGCAGGAATTTATGGTATCGATGTGGGGCTGATTAACATTTTGCGCCAGAGCAGTTCAATACGGGCTGGTAACAGCTTTTAATGATTAATTGACTTTTATGATTCCGCCTCAGCGCTGTCAGTGAGCTGTGAACGGTGGGCACGCTCCTCCCTAAGCCGCTCTCCAGTGGTACAGGGCAGTGATTGAGTACCTGGGAAATTAGTGTCCTTGCTGTCTCATTTTATGAAAGATAAATGCTATGACATTTAATGCAGACCTTAATTTAGAACAGAACTAAGCAGATCATTTTGCAATTTAATCATAAACAGGTAAATATCAAAACTTGTTTAGCATTTCACGAGTTAGGTGGACAGACAGCAGAAGTAAAGTGAAGGAGGCAGCGGGGGAATGGCAGAGGTAGGGTAAGGTAATGACACTTCGAGCCAGCGGTGTTTTAATAATAACGGCAGCATAAGTGTAGACAGTATCACATCCACAATTCAGGTGTGTTCTTCCCACATGGCCATCTCGCTCTCTCTTTCTCTTTCCTCCTATAATCTCATTCACTATTCCCATGCTAGCTGTAAAATGAGGGCTTCTGACACATGACATGATGATAGATGAAAAAAAAATGTCACCTACAGTTAATCTGTTACCTAAAACAAACATAAACATTATGGAAAAATTGCAAAGGAAAACAAAATTTTATTATACTACGTAACAATTGAAAAAAGATTGTCTGGAAGGCTGTGTGCTGTCAACTCCTACCTTCCTGTGTTCATATTTATAGCCTATTCCTTTGCATTCATTTTAATTAAAAAGATTGTAAGTTTCTTTTTAAATAACTGTCTAAACAAAATGTCATATTATGCATGTTTATACATACAAAAGCTAAAATGGCATATTTTGATCCTCTTTGAAATTTTATTCTCTGCCTTCTCACCACTCCATCATCCCCTCTATTTGAGCCGATTTACAGAGGAAATGAGGCCGCAACGGGCCAGATTCTTAAATCATTTTGACCCACTTCGGAAGAGCTGGAGAGCTGCCTAATCTCCCCATTCGAGGATTCCCTTGGCACAAGGGAGTTCCTAGCTCTTACAAAGCTGACAGAGCCAATTCCTATGCCATCTGTTCCCGCAGAACCCATTTAGAGGAGCCTAGTGGGGGCAGAGTAGGGGTGCAAYTGAGGTATTTCTGCATTTTCCCTTTTCCTTTCCAAGACCTTCATGGGGGCAATAGCTAACCTGTTAAAGTGCAGCATGAATCCCAGAAACAGAAAGCTACAACGGGCTCCCTTGCAACTCTTCCCTGAGTCCCTCAGAGCTGCACCCTGTGCTTCTTTTGCAAATTGGCTGGAATCAAGAAGCTGTGAAGCTGTACAGAAGAGGCCAGCTCCAAAGGCTCTTCTCTTTTAACCTGAATCACTTTATGGAAGTTGTTGTCAAGGAGCAATCAGACAAAGACTTAAATTGCAAAACTGATTGGGCAGTAACCTCTGGGGAAAGGGAGAAAGAGGACAAACTTCTGGACACAGCTGAGTGCATTCCACATCTTAACCCTGATCAGCAGAAGTCAGAAGAGCGCATCTAATAGCAGCCCTCAGTGCTGTCACACCAGCTACGTGATACCTGGAAAGGGGTGCTTGGCTCTTGAATCAAAATTCACAGTGCTGAGTAAAACACCTAAAGCTCTGTGTACACTGGATGTTTGCCTATGGATTTGTCCTGATGAGCTTTGTGACCCCCCTGGCGCTGTGATCAAAATGGCACCTACTCAGGCATGTATATCTCCACTGGAAAGCACCAACTATTAGCTGAGAGGTAGTAAGGGATGGCTTTTTAAACCACTTCTTAACTGGTGCCGCTTGTTACACTGCCACCTGACAGTAGGAGCACGTCCTCTCCTTCTCAGTGCATGGTCAGGCAGGCTGGTGGGGAAGCAGGGTGCACACTCCTCTGGAGTGAAGCAGGGGCAGAGAGTCCACACAGTGAACCTACCTCAGCAATGAGGTGGTGACTACATGCTGAGGGGGGGCCTTGACATGCTGTCTCTTTATATTGTTTTTTTAACACCACTATTCAGATATTTGCTTCTGTCTCTCAGCCCAAGCTTCTTTGCAACTGGCACATTTGGAGTGTGACAGCGTACCACACTGTGCATGGGACAGACCGAGAGGTGCCTCGCAGCGTCCCAGAATCCAGCTTTGTTGTCCCAAGGGAGAGAAAGCAGAGCAGGTCCCCAGGGCTACTCCAGCTATAAGAGGGGAGGGGAAGCAGTGAAACGTGTCGGAGAGCCATACTTGGACGCTGCTGTCACTGGGTAACTGGGAGAATGACTGCTGATCCTGGGAGGAGCAGCAGGTTCCCTGACGCATACTCTGACCTCTCACTTTGTGTCATCAGACAGCCTGGCTTTCAAGAACGCAGGACACCGGTTAAATGGCTATTATAATAGCCCATTATAACCTGGGCAAAGGTCAGTCTAAGCCACCGCTCTCATCTTTGCTTGTGCTAACAGCTAGCCCTCAATAGAGCTTGAATGCGTCCACACAGACTGCCTCTCCACTGACCCAGCAGTTTGAAGATCCAGGCTAGAGAGTGTGCGCATTCTGGATTTAGAGATCAGCAGTGAGTAAATTCCTGAGTTAGTTCACAAGCTTGGGCTAAGGTATAGGCAATATGCAGATAGATAAAGCTTAAATTCCCTAGACATTGACTGAGGAAAGCTGGCATGTAACCATGTGCAGATGGGTACAGTGAGACATATGCCTGCTCCTGTCATGTATGGTGACCCAGCTCCAGTCCCACAGCTGTGTACCCATACAACTGCAGCACTGGACCTAAGCTCACAAGCCTTATCTCCTGGATCAGAAAGCCATATATCCATTTGGCCTGGATAATGGATGGACCAGATGTGTCTGTCCATACCCACCAATGTAAACATATCCTAAGAATGGGCACAGCAAGCTAAGTGTTCCACCAAAGCTAATAGGAAATCCCAGTGAGGGGAGTTTTGCTCCCCATCAGAACTGCAGTTCAGCGTGTCTTTGAATGTCAGCTTCTGAACTGGGCTGTCCTGTAAGGTTTAGCTACCTTAGTCACACATTTGGAGACAGGTGGCTCGTCTCTGTTCTCCTTTGGGATGGGGCTTGTGGTCATACTGCTTTTAGCTAGTAGCCTGTTGAATATGTGCCCCAGAAGCGGGACTCCAGACCTATCTCAGCAGACTCTATAATAATGTAGAGAAGGGGGTCTCATCAGAAGGATTTAGGTGAGAGTGGGATAGTGATGAGAGTGCTTGTTTTCTCCGTGTTAGCTGGGTCATTATGCAGCCCAGAAGGCACAGCTCATAAAGCCAGAGGGAGTAGAAAGGAGTGCCACGACGTGGCAGGTAATGAGTATTCCCACTGAGAATGGGAGCTCTGAACCCTGGTTTTCAGTCCATGCCTGTCTACACGCGATGCAAAAGCAGTACCTCGCCTTTGCTCTATTTAGCTCTGCGACTCCTGACTTCTCAGCTGCACTGTGGCTCGCTTCAGTGTGAAGTATGATGTGGTCCTCTCCCCTGCTACGTCTTCTCTCTCAATGACAGTCGCCTTAAGAGATCTTCAAACCCATACCTTAGGCTAAAAAGAACTGAAAACTTTTATTTTCCAAAGTGTTCCAGCTGCCAGGCAATTGCACAAAAGATAGAGAGCAGTTGTTGCGTTTGAAAGGAAGTGGCTGGGAACGCTGAAACCAAGAGCGTATGAGACTATGCTGACATGGTCTTTTGCAGACGGAGGTGAGCCTGTTTTGTCCTTTTTCCAAGCCAGCTGGGGAACTGCTTTACTGTAAGCTGATCCTGAGCTAATGCCACTACACAGCTTCAGGTTCAAAAGCTTCTAGTTAGCACCACGTGCCCCAGAAAACAAGCAGGGGGGCTCTCAATTGCTGTCAAAATCCAGAGTAGTCCTATGTTCTGGTCCTGTGCACCTTCTGGGCAAACCTCATTGGTTCTGACCCAACAGTGTATGAGGTAGGGAGGGCCCAGCTTGTGAAAGGAAATAGGAATGGTTCAGCTATGTAGTCCTGTAGCAGGGGCAGTTCAAGATGTAAGACAAGCAGGCTGTTGCTTTTTCTGCCTCCTGTTGCAAAAAAAACCCAAAACCAAGCCAAACCAACCAAACAAAAAAGCAATAGCACTACTTTGCTTCAGCCAGAGCCCAGGAAAATGAGGCAGAAGTCTGAGTCTTGGGGCAGTAATTGGTGCCTCTGCTTCTTTATTTCCCTGGCAGGACCAAAAGCCTTGTTCTCCTGAACCCTCCTGTCCTGCCCCACTCTGTCCTAGCCTTCACTGTACCTTAGCACTTTCTGCTGCAGTGGAAAACAAACCCCAGCTCCTCCCCCTGCAGGAAAGCTACACTCCTTTTTACTTGAGCTGGGTGTGGGTAGGAGAGGCTGGACACATACAGTAGGACTGTACTGGGCACCTAAGGAAGTCCCACCCAACAACATATGTGCCTGGGAGACACCTAATCAAAATTGGCAGTATTTTCTGTGTGACCCTCAGTATGCACCTACATTCTGCCTAAGTTGCATTTTAGGCACATAAAAGACAGTTTGGGATCATGCCCAGGTTCATCTCATAGTGCTGTGAAGAAATTCTGCCTGCTTACCTGCAAAAATGAGACTTTATGCTTCCTGCTCCCTTGGTGCGGGAGCCGAGGAAGCAGGAAGCATCCTGTGTTGTCTGAATAGCACAGCAGAACAAGAACCAGAGAAAGAGAAGGCAAACTGTGTGGGCAAAATCTCAGCCCCACTGAAGTCCCTGGCAAGAATTCTGCTGACTTCAATAGCTTTCTATTCTATGGCTGCGTGTCGTTGTGTCCGACCACAGATCCCTTTCAATGGCACAGTGCTAATAAGTTGTATGACTACTACAAAGGGCAGAATGYGACCTTCTCCATTTTTATTATGGTGCAGTACATGCACTCTGAGTAGCAGGCAGCATGTCTTTACATCAGGCCTTGTGCGTCAGGTAATACAGGAAGAGTATTGTATTATTAAGAAAGTGTTTCTCTCACAATGTAGAATGACTGGCATTGAATCTTTTCCCTCTCTATTCTGTCACATTCCTCTCCATTCTATTGCATTTTGGGCCATACATATGCTGCATTCACTGAATATTCCCATATTCAGCCTCACTGACTTTTCTTTAGGTGCATGGCTAGGGATACTGGGGGAGGAGTGTGGCGGACTGTGTTTGTAATTATATCTCTGATATTTATCCATTCAAAAATAACTCAATAAATTTTTGAGCAAAAATAATATTCAGCACTGTGCCAAGAGAAAGACCATTTTTTTTCTGCAGCCACATGCCAGCCGTTCCTCGACAAAATTCCACACATTATCTTTTTCACGGGTTCAGAGGGCAGTTACCAAGTGTAATTTCCACCTGTAGGCACTGATTTAGTTTTCTTTTTATGATTCCTCTTCCAGATTTATAAGAGAATTTAGTTAGGCTTCTTATAGATTTCTTTGGCAATTTTTGAATATATATATATATTTCTCCTTCTTGGTTACGATCCCCTCTAACTCACTGGATGTCCCAAATTATAAGCTTCGCATGGAATCAGTTGCCTTTGGCTATGTTTGGTATTATGTTACCTTCTGTTCAGTTAACGGTGTGGAGATAGGCCATAAGCACTGGAAAAACCTCAAAGCTCTTTTCTGCTGTTTTGAAATTGAGAAAGCAGAAACATAATTGCTTTTGTTGGATCACAATCCTGAATAGCAAAAGACTTTTTAAACATCTGCCCTTCCTTTGATTGGCTTTACATCTTCTCTCTTTTTTGTCTACTGTTCATTATTCTGCATTTTATTCACTAATGAAAAATTCTATCCATGACAATATTTTCATATGCTGTAAGATGACGGGGATTCAATGCATTTAATCTGATCTAGCCCTACAGAAAACCTTAATAGAATGTGACAATATATGTTAATTCTGTGAGGTTTGTATTTCCTTCTTGCTCATGTAATATCTGATCTGTCCTGCCTACAATCTCAGTGCAATCTCCTGCAACCCTGACTTTTAACAGAGCAAGAGTCTAACTCCCGGAATGTATTTGCAACACCTATTGAAATCAAACAACACTGGGTAGCTATATGGGAAATAAATTTTGCTTTCTTTGTCACTGGGGCCCTGCTCCCATTCCGATCTGTGGCAAATCCGGCACCGACTTAAATTCTGCCAAGATCAGGCATCAGAATTGTTCCATTTTACACGGGATTCTCTCTGACGAGAGAACTCACATGTGTCTCCATGTGCTGATCTCCCTCTCCCTCTTTATCACTAATCGAATGACTTGATATGTCTCTCTCCTTTTTTTTTTTTTTAAAATACCGCTGTCAAAATACCTGTCATGATATTAGCATTCATTCCCAGGGAAATGTAGCAGCCAGAAATAATGTTGATCCCCGAGTGGACTGGAATAATCTGTTCATTCTACAGGGAATAGCTATCCCTATTCAATAATAACATTGAAATTAAGAAATAACATTCTGTCTTTTAACATGGGAAGACAATACAAATAATTGGGGAATTTCCTAATGAGCCTGCTATGAAAACAGTATCTAGAGGAAACCTGAGCATTCAGCCAACTGAAATGTGTCCTCTTCTTTTTTTTCCTGGTTTGAGCATAATGCTTGACATCAATACCGCAAGTATTTTCAGTGCTACCTGGGAATAAGGGGGAATGAAGGCAGGAGGTTTTGAAAAGTCACTTCTGATTTTGCTCATTTAAGAGCTAAGTATTTCAAAAGCAATGAGGGCCAAATTTTTAAGTGCCGATAGTCCCCAGTTGGATCCAGATTTTCAGAAAGATTCTATTCTCATTTACACTTCTCAATAGAGCATTTTTCCACAAGTGCTCAGCAGCCAGCAATTCTTTCTGGCCAGGAAGCCATTGAGAAAGCTGGCCTTTTTTTTTTTTTCAGTGTCTAAAAGGGAACGGGGAGCTCTTTTGTGAATCAGGTTCTTCAGACAAGTTATGCCTGATGAGCCTGGCTCTGAGGAAAGAAGTGAAATATAACTTTCCTCTCTGGAACCTCTAGAGGCAGCGGGCGCTAGAAAGACCCAGTGTACTGCTGGGCAGAGAGCTCCAAGAGAGCTAGCTTGGAGACTGGAAGCAATGGAGAAACACCCATAATTCCTCCTGGAGCTTTGCGGTGTATGAGGGAACAAGTATTTCCATGAATACTGGAATTATTCTGGAAGCCTAGTTTCCAATGGAGTTAGTGTTTCATGGCTGACTGACATTTTAAATGAATTATACTATTGCTGCGGTGTGAATTCTGCCCTTATCAGGCACTGGAGAATCCATAGGGGAGAGAAGCCTTGGCTGCAGAGTGGATTCCCTTATATCTAATAAGGTATAAGCTCTGACTGAAGCTTTCCTTCGCATACATTCAGTCTCTCTCCCAGGTGGATTCTCTCCGTGTCAAACGAGAACCAAGCGTGGGCTGCAGCCTTCCCGTCAGTAGGAAAACTCTTCAGCTTTCTATTTTCACAAAAACTTACGCACTTGATTGTCTCTGAAACCTCTACCTTTCTGTCAGGTTCAGCTACAATTGGCCAATGGGTTCAAAAGTTATTAGACAACCATGCGCACAAGCACACACACACACGCTGCAGTTATATGAGCTGTGCTTCCTTATGGAGCCAGGCTAAAAACACCCACTGCTCAACTCTAAATGACTGCAGCCTGCTGTGTCTATGAGCGAGTTGGGGAGGCTGTAATAAAGGACTGAGTGGAAAGAGAAATAAATTATTCCGTATCTCCCGTCCCATATAGCAATCAGTTGCATGTCTCCCTCCATCCCTAGCCATAGGGTCTCCCCGTCAGACGCAACCATTGCAGAGCCCCTTTGGCATGGAGCGCGCTGGGGGGGGCAGTCAGGGGAGCTGGAAGCGTTCCTGGCCAGTCTGCCAGTGTGAAGGATTGGCAGTGCTTCTTGCAGTTTCCTTTCCCATGAGCAACTAGCAGCAATCAAATACAATCTAGCCCTCATTATTTGCCGTTAGTTTCTTTGATTGTGATTTGGAAATACGTTGCTAAGGAAAGCAAAAACCGTGGTTAACTGATTGATAGAAAATAAGAGTCATAGAAAACATCTGGAGAGCCAGATGAGTACAAGCCATTGTTTAGTTTAATACCCTTATAATATTTGCTGCAAACAGCCAAGCTGAAGGGTGGATTCTTCATCATTTTTATTATGTGCTTATTCCAAAATATTAGTGAATGGGCTTTGACAGCAATGTTTGATCCATGCCCTTTTGCCCAGACATTACCATGCCTTGACTTCTTGCGGCTGTGTAAGGCCAAATTATCAGAACATAATATCAAAATGTAAGAATGGTCATACTGGATCATACCAATGTCCCTCTAGACTCTTGCCTCTGATGGTGACTAATAGCAGATGTTTAGGGAAAAATACAAAGCCAAAAAATGCAGCCGTTGTTCTCCGATACACCCTCCTAGCTTCTAGTGATTAGCAGCTAGAGAACAAGCTGAGCCAGAGGTGGTATCTTTGTATTTAATACAGCTAGGTGGATTATTTTCTTCTGGGATTCTCTCCCTCGGCCTTTAAAGGTAGAAATAACAAAGAGCTTATGTTTCGTTGAGGGAAAAATGCTGAAGAGGGAAATCCTACAGCTGGAAATCTTAGGGGTCACCCCTAGGAAATGGGCTCCATCAAGCTGCAGGGGCATGTCTAACTCTAAGTAAAGAAAGAGAGACCCAGCCTCCGATTTGAACCTTTGGTGTTCACTCTTCAGCTAACTGTACAGTTGTTGGGCAGCAGAAAGCAGGGGGGAAACGGGGTGGAAGCAGACTGCAGCTGCCCAGAGCCTCACTTCAGGCAGGCAGGAGAAGAGAAGACCAGCACATCACCTGGCTGACCATACAGCCCAGCAGCTGCAGCCCTGGGAGCCAGTGCCCTAGTTGAAACATGCTCCTCAGACACCTTTAAGCAGGATGGTCTCTGAGAACATATAGATAGTTGACAGAAATGTGGTTAACGGCCAGCTTGTTTCAAGTCTTTCCAGGTCCATTCCTACGCTGATCATAGTTATTCAACAACTGTGCGTTACACCTACGTCAGTGCGTTGCGGCTTTGTTAAGGAACCTTCTGTGGGCCCAGAAGGACAGATAAATGTTAGTGTATTTCTGATTTTACAGGTATTGAAAATGAGACAAAGAGTTGAAATCAGTTGTCTGAAGTCCATAGAGTGAATCAGGAACTGAACCAGGTGTAGAAACTACACACCCCTGATTCTCTGTTTTCAGTGGCTAGCCAGCACTTCCTTTCACCTAATTTACTGTTAAATCTAGAGGCGTAATCCAGAGATATATACACCAAGGGGGCTGTTTCTTCACAGAACTTTATTCAATATTTATAGTATGTGCTTATGATGGCGATCATCTACAAAATTACATTGTTTTGACTCCATAAGTGATATTTTAACTAACAAGAATTGTTGCATTAAAAAAAATGGGCTGGCATTTCCAGAAATACCATGGTTTTTTCCTAATTCACACATCAGTTCTGTATTCATTACAATACAAAGCTGTTTGTAGTGCCAATACATTTTTGCACTTCCTTCAATCAAATTTTACTGTGAGTTTAGATCAGCCATGTCATCTCACATTCCACAGAAATATGAGCCTTTTAAGGAAGAGAAGAGAGGAGAGGAGAGGAGAGGAGAGGAGAGGAGAGGAGAGGAGAGGAGAGGAGAGGAGAGGGGGAGAGGGAGAGGAAAGGGTGGAAGGGAAGAAGGAAGGAAGAAGGAAGGAAGGAAGGAGGGAGGGAGGGAAGGAGGGAAGAAGGGAGGGAGGAAGGGAGGGAGGGAGGAAGCAAACCTTGGATACATTTTGTCTGCCCAAGTCAAGTCACTACCATACTTCTTCGGGTTCACTTACAATTAAGTCTGTTGTTTTCTTACATATTTGCCATTGTTATGAAGTCACTCGTATTCTAGGGGTTTTTTTATAGCTTAACAAGATCAAAATCTTAGTTTGCCAGAAGTGGCTGCTGAGCTTGTGTTGAGCCCATGGCTCAGAAACGCTGACTCCTGAGGAAGTTCTGCGAGCAGGGGACACTCACGAGGGCATCCACTGTAGCCTTTTTTAATTCTGTGTGGGCTGTTCCTGCCCTTTCTCACATCACATTCATTTCTACCCAAAACTGGTGTGGTCCTAAAGCCACCCACACTGAATCACCCTCCAAAGCAGAACGGACACGGTGTAGTCCCTGTTCTCTGCTGTTCCATTCGACCTTGTTCACTACATGTGAAAGGGCTTGCCAGCAAAGCTACACTAATATAATACCAACAGAGCCACCTCAGTGGAACTGTTTTGATGAACAAAATAATAAACCAGCAAAAAGACTTTTTTTTTTTCTTTTCCCTGATATTGTTCTGTCTACCTCAGGCAATTGTTTTCATGCTTCTGACTGACACAGCAAGGATGGCAAAACTCTCTGCGTAGACAAGAAATCCTGAGGCGGGGAACAGAATATTCACTGCTGGTTCTGGTTGCATCTCAGTTGTCTCTCTGGGCTGGCTGCTTGCATGAGGGAGTTTGCTTTTATAACTGTATTACTGGAGATTTGGGGCAAATGTCATTATTATTTTTTAATTCTCCTTTTTTAATACTGCTTATTTAAAAAGAGYACTAGGGTCTAGCATTTGAGGAAGATCAACAGATAGCCAAAGGACTGGCAATGTTTGACCATCAGGATGTATTTACTGAAAGAAGACCCTTTTTGAAGGACAGACTCCATCTGAGCAACTGTAGAAATAGCCTTCTGGAAGAAAGTCTGGCAGAACTGATAAGCAGAGCTTTGAACTGAGAAATGAAGGGTATGGAGTCAAAGACTTGAATAATCTCCACACGCCCATGGAACACCAGAGGAGAAAGGCTAGGTACATGAGAGTATGCCAAAGGATAAAGAAATTTCAGTGATCCGAATGGCAGGGAATGAGAAGAAAGAAAGTGCAAACTGTGATGAGAACCGCTTCCAAATCAGCAATACAGTGAGTGTCAGGAGCAGGTCTTACCAAAGCTATGGTATGGGGTACAGAAATATTTAACAACAATATATGTACCAAAAAAGGGAAGAGCATGAACTAAGCTGGCAGGGCATTAGGCAGGACAGGTATACACTGGTAACACAACAGAATAGCAATCACAGCTGGAACACCAGTCTCAAAGCGTATGCATTATTCAGAAAGGCAGAGATAAAGGTGAAGGTGGTGGCAGAGAACTGTGCATTAATGATACGAAACACTGCAAAAGATGTGCAGAAGGGATAGCAGGAGAAAAGCAGAATTTGTTCCAGTTCAAATCACTTTGGGGAAAGCTGGTAAAAGAGAATACTTGGAAAGTGCAAGCCCCCTGATTTGGTTCTGGTTATGGGTAAAGAGAGCAGTAATGCCATTAGAGAAACAAGTTCTATTGGGTTTGTATCATGCAGGGAAATTTTTACCTTCCCAAATATGGATCAAAGAACAAATGCCACTAATGATGATAGAATCCAGATACTTCTGGATGTAGCAGTCAGCAAATTTCTTAATAAAATTCTCACAGAACCAGTAAAAAGTGATGCTGATTGAGACTTGGTTTTCGTAACTGATGATTGCAGCAAAAAATGACCTTGGCTCAAGTGGTCAGGGACTGACACTTCCTAATTAAATGGAACAGATAAATGAGTCTGTTAATAAGGTTTTGCATTTCAAAAGGGCAAAGTTTGGTAAAAACATGGAATTGATTAGTAAAGTCAGATGGACTGCAGAGTCCGGGCATTAAAATGTGAAAGAGGCCTGGAGCTTCTACAGGTCTGAGAGAATAAAAGTTTCAGGAATCTGCGTAACAGGCAAAAGAGAAAGCCTGCTTGTATAACCACTTCAAGAGAGGTACTAGTACATTAGCTTATATCTTTTAAAAGAAAGACTGGGTGCTAAACAGGGAATGGACTGAAATGTGACAGGAAAGATCACACCAAAGTCCTCCTAAGCTTTCTTGGACAAGATGATATCCCACAGAGAGAGAACAAGGTAAATACTGTCTATTTGCATTTTACTACATCATTTGATACAGTAGCACAGAAGATGTTATTTGTTAGCTGGAGCTCTGCAGAAAAACTATGTATAATAAGGATCTGGCTCATAGCATACAGACACCACTGAAAAAAAGCATTACAAGGCTGGAGAGAAGCAATTAGGAGAGCTCTTCAAACTAAGTGTTGGGACCAATCTTGTTTAATATTTTCATAAATGATCATGACATAAGTACAGACTTTTAAATTTTTGATGATGCAACATTGAGATGTGTTATTAATGCAATGAAAAGCATATCAAGACTCTGAAAATAGCTAAAGATTAAAAAAAGAAAAAAATTAAATGTAAAGTTAGACTAACAGTACAATTTCCCCTACTTGCTCCAAGCTTGTAAGTGAGCAGAAATACCTGGCCATGCTATTGAAGGTGACTCTCATGCTACGGTATGACCCAGCCTTCAAAACAGGTAACTAAAATCCAGTGAGACAGAGATCGGAAAGTGTTAATGGTTTAGCACAAAACCTGATGGGACCTTGTGTGCAGCTCTGAGCATCTATGGGGAGGAAAGCTCGATTCCAGCTGGAAGCACTGTGCAGAAACACAGCTAACTTGACCAAGAGGAAACAAGAAGAGGCCTGAATAACTTGGCTTGTTAAGCTGGAAAAAAAAAAAAAAAAAAAAAAAAGAGGACTGAGAAGATACAAGCTAGCCACAAGAAATCAGCAAAATCAGAAAATATTTCCTAGCTGTTAGAGTCATCAGTCTTGCTGGGGGGGAGAGTGAGCACCAAGAATCTAATGGCATTTAAGACTGAACTTGACACGTCGTTGAAAGCAAATCTATATGTTTGTGATAAGAGGAGGTCTTGGTAGTCCAAGAAGTCCCTTCTAGTCTGGTGGGCCTAACTGTGGCTGAGTATCTGAGGGAGATATTAGAAGGAAAGATTTGTGTGATGGGAGAAGATTGCAGGTCTCCTTCAGTGTTTGATAAATCTTTTAGCTGCTTCTCAATTCTAAACTTTTGCTGGTTTGCCAAACATGAACTGAAACAGAAAGACCCAAATCTCGCAAAAAATTTTTCAAGTTTGAGCAATATTCAGTAGCTTGAATGGTGAAAGAGGAAGAACATGGATTTTCATGTAAAATTTAAAACATTTTTCTCAGACCTGTCTGACTACTCAGCTGAACTTTACTGTCTGAAATTTTCAGGCTGGCTATGTCCTACGTAGAGAACAAGCCCCATTCACTACCTGCCTGTCAGCCAAACATTGAAAGTGAAAACTAAGTGACCTAAGACATTTGTTTAATACCATCTCATATGTATGCAGTGTTGCTGTTTGCCAGTTTGAAGCTAAACCTACTTGCAGAGCTAAGGGCTTGGGCTTCCTCTTGCAAGAGACCATAGAAATTACCCATTGGCTTCACTGGGATAATACATATGGAGTTCTTATAGCTGAGCAGGTGGATATTTTCTCCTCTGTCCACGGTGTCCATCTGCTTCTGCTGCTCCTCCAGAAAGGTCCTTGGAATGAAATTTTCAATAAAGGTGGCAGGGTCCCCTGAGATATGTTCTTCTGAAGAAACTGGTGCTTGGTTATTCTGCTTCTGCCACTGTTAATCAGCCATTCTCTGTGTCATGCTCTACTCTTGAGACTCACCTGCCCGGCCCCCATTTTGCACCGTGACTCTGGCAACTTGCTTGTTTCCAGCCCAGTGCTGCAGGCTGTCTCAGGCTGCTGACCTCCCAGGCTAGGTGTGATTGATCCCACCACCACCTGGCTCCAGCTGACACACAAACCCTTGGAGCAAAACACACAAACAAAGGCTTTCGGGTATGTATGTCTCTTCCACCAGAGCCCAGCACAGCAGCTCCCTTGCCTTCATACCTCCCAGTTCATGGGGTCTCACTAACTGGGTAGAGAGAGAAAAGTCTGAGTTTATTATTTTGTAAATCTAACTCCGTACATGCTGTGTGTGCCAGCCCTTGGTAAATGGGTGTATTTCACCCCAGCACGACCATGTGAGAAGGTATTCCTATATTCATTTCTGCCAGGTTTTGGTTTGGGGTTTGGAGGTCTTTGTTCTGTGTTTTATGACCAGTCTCATGCTGCTTGGCATTTCCTTTAATGCCTGGCTCCTAGACTCATATGGTTATGCAGAAAATATTTGAACAAAAGGGAGGGTCCAACTCACCCTGTCATGAAGAAAAACTAGAAGACCTTATTCTTCGGAGAAGCACCACAGCCTGGATGGCAAATAAAGGGGTGCCAAAGTAAAACTTCATTTCAGTCAGTATGACTGTAAATTGATCTGTAATTGAGCTGAGGGCTGGGGTCATGTTTCCTGAGCATTTTGCCACTGGCTACAATATAAGTTAGGCCCCTTTTTTAAAAGTGAGCCCGTCCAAGAGATTTTGTTTGATATGGGCAAAATACATTCACACTCAGTAATAACAGCTCATCTTGACTAGTCCTGAGTCCTGAGACAGTGCTGAATGCAGCTTACCCTTGTCTGCACTGCCTACAGAGAGGTAGGACAGGAKCTATCTACCCTAACTTCAGCCATCTGGTCAGGTACACTATAACTAAGCTAGCTGTCTGGCCTCCTGCTATAACCGACTGAGCAATGCAGGCAACTTCAAAAGGTGACTCGTCCCTCACTTTAATAGGTGCCTAAGCTGGCTGGCATGAATCGCCCTTCGTCCTTCTCCATTGAATACAGAGGGAGCCCAGACTTGGCCTACACATTAACCAGTATATGGCTAAGGTTAGCGAAGATAAATCCCATCTGCAATCAGTGCTGGATCTGATAACTCAACTGCTAAAGCCACATTTGAAATGCAGGCATTGCTTTTAGAAATAGGTATCATAAACTTATTGGTATCAGATGTTCTCCATAAATGGGCAGTCCTAAAGGGGGGACAGGAGGGAGAGGAGGGATAGTAACCCCTTGATTGTGAAATTACATGATTACTAAATGAATATGATTCTTCAGCAGGCTGTTTTTAATGTCTAGGTTGTGTTTCTAATGAAGGAAAACATGTTGTATCACTGATCCATATCACAGTGCTCATGCTGTCTGCCATCAAGAGAAGGCAAGCTCTAAACACAGGATCTCTCGGATTTTTATTCATACCTGCAGAAATAAAACCAGAAGGTTGCTCTTTTTTAAAATCAAAATAGTCTCTGCAGTGTATCTGATTCAAACCATATTGCTAGCAAGGTGGAACCTTGAAAACATTAAGATTTTTCTATGGTAAAAGTTAAAGATTAGAGGGCCCTGAGGAAACAGAACACATGGGCCAAAAGTTTTAAACCCAAATATTAAAGATAGTCAGCCAAGTCAAAATATTGGCATCTACATGAAGGGGTTGTGAATTACAGAGGGACTGAGCACCCACTGAGTCTATTTATTCCCTAGCACTTCTGAAAACTACTCCAATTTTAATTAAATACCTTCATGTGGATGAAGCTGCTTCAATTTTGTACAAAGGAATTCATGTGCTCCTTGCTTTACCAGAAAAACCCCAGAAGAGTTTGATCTCTTGTCCTTCTACACCGGAAAGGGAAGAACGATGAGAGAAGCCTTTGGGGCTGACAGAGGTTTTCTCAGCTGAATCAGAACTAACCTCCCAGAAAAAAACCAAAGGGACCCGTCACATAATTCACCAATGGCTCAGCAAGAGTACTTTGGAGGAACAGAAACTTTCCACCACAACTTCAGCAGGCTCAGGATCAAAAGCTTAGGATGGGCTAACCCCCCTGAGTTGCACAGCGAACAGTACCTTTGGCTTGCCACAGCTGATCCTGCCTATGGCCCTCCTGGGACTGACCTGGGAAATGCCTTGCCTTGAGTTAGCTCAAGGAGCTGTTCTCATCTTTCGAGTATGAGAAAACTCACAACCCTGAAATAATTTCAAAACCAAAGCTTAACTTCTTTGAATGATAAAGAAAACCCCAAGGTACTCCAGATTATATAGTAAAAGAAAATAGGTGCCATATTTTAGGTCGAATTACAATGTTTATGTCCCACCTGATAGAAACAAATGAGTATCTGCTACTGGAGAGCTAAAAGTAGGTCTCCCTCACCAATGTCAGGAGGACCTTTCCTAAGCTGGAAGTTGTGACAGCAAAATGTGCCATCTGCCATCCTTCTGGCCTYGTGCTCCTTGTGGGGTGACTGAAGAACAAGCATGGGGAATCCTCCATCTGAAAGACATCGGACAGCTGTCATTCCATCACTTTTCACATAAAAGTGGAGGAAAAACTTTTCCTTTCTTAGTTTAAAAGATACTTTCAAGTGAAACCAATAATTCACATTTCCCAATGTAACCACAAGCCTGGGCTTCTCTGCTGTTCCTGTCCTTCGCTGGACAGTATGGCTTTGGACAAGGCACAAAGGATTTGTCTGTACGCACCTTCTCCATTCACAGTATAGTGAGCCCTGGTGCCAAACACAACATCAGGGATGCCAGTCTCAGGGCAAGGCACTTGGAAGTTAAGTACTGAGACAACTAACTTTTAAGACATGTAAATCCTTCACTGGATCTAGTCATAAACCTCTCTAGTCTAACTCTTCATACGTGCCTAATGAACTGGAGTGTGTCTGATTTTTCATGCCTACTCTGAGACATCGCCTGACTATCAGAGGTTGTCTATTGTCCATACTCCTGAAAATGCATTCTTATTGCAGTGTAGACAGAAATTGCCCTTCCTCCCAATCACTGAACAAGATGAGCTTTCCCAGACTCAAGAATGAAAATCTATTCCTGTCTGAGGATAAACACGTTAAAATTTCTTGTCTATAAAACCAGTTCAGTGATAGTATTCTATTTCATTTTTGTCATGCAAAGTTTAGTTTGTATTTACAAGCCTTATTCTGATACTGGAATAAATGTGTATTATTTTTAATTATTAGTGCTCATAAGTTGTCAGAAGATTACATGGGACAGGGATTATGAATCGCATTTGCATCTCTGAAAATGCGAAATCCGGTAAAATTTGACCAAGCAGCAGAGAATTGAACAGGCAGTTGTTACCGACACTTAATTGTCTGATTTATGTAGTGGCCTGTGGTGCAGCACAATCAGAAAGGATAAAGTCCTGGTAACCTTGCACTTCAGATTCCTTCTGGTGTGTAGTATATGATAAAGCAGGAAAGAGCACCTAAAAAGTCTGCTTCCAGCTGTCAGGGGACTTCAGAGTTGAATTTTGAGGTGTAGGTTTTTCGACATATTTAGTCGTTCTTCTGTTCAGAAGGCATAGGCAACCTAGGCATAGGTGGATGAATCCCATTTCCAAACGGTGTGGGTCCCATCAAAGGTATTTCAGATGTTACATCAAAATAAAAAGGGATTTAGAACCTAAATATTTTAGTATGGGCTTTAAGACAAAGGTCCACATACAACAAAGGATTTAGACTTGTAACTCTTGTTTAGGCTTTTATCTCCCTGTTGGTGTCTGGAGGAAGTCAGGACCTCACACAGGAGTTCGTAGCCTAAACCCTCTGCTTGGGCTGGGCCTTAAATGCCTTACTTAGTAGTGGTAAACTTCAGAGTCAATGGATGTCAGTGGCACTCAGGTACCTGATCTGCCAAAATCACTTYGGCAAATGTAACCCGGTCATCTAAGTCACATAGGATTTGCCACACGCAGGAGTGATATCCAAGGCCATTGAACAACCTGGGCTGAAAAATAAATACAGTTTGAGTGGCTGATGCAAATACAGTTGTTGCTAGTCAAAGGCTACGCTACCATTTTATGACTTGAGGCATGGACAGAAAGATTTCTGTGCTTCTTTGGGACTCCCTGCCAACATGCATGTACAGAAGACCTAGGTAAACACAGCAAAACTGGTATGTGTAATTGAAGACATAGCTCGTATTCTGTATCTGTAACAGAAATATAGAAGCAGAATGAAGGTAAACTTTAAACCTAAAGAAAAACCTCTATCCTGATTCAGCAGAAATGCCTGTATTCTCTCATTCTAACTTGAGCTCTTAGAGGTGGCAAGAGTTGTAGAGAGGCAGGCACCTGTAGAGACTGGCTGTGATCTTATGTGAACCCAAACATGTGCTGGAGAGTCTCTGTTTCTTTTTGCTGCCCGTGACACGGGACTGGGGTGAGCAGGATCCTCATCTGGGCAACTCAGTGCCTTAAACGAACTGGGATGACCAGGTCAGCTGCCTCCCAAAATAGGTATCACGCTGGCTGTGAACACTGGTTTTTGCCTTTTTGGCTTCCCGGGATACCCAAGTAGCAGCAGAAATGGGGGCCCTATTCACTTGTAAGATGCAGCAGCTGACTGGGGCCCTTCCTGACCTCCCAGAAAAGGGGCACAAGCAAACGTGTTGGGTTGGGAGGGCCTCATCCCACCCACCTCTAGCCTGTCTGGCTTTGCTGGGACTTATTCATTCCTCTTTTTCCTCTCCCTCCCCCTGCCAAAAAAAAAAAAAAAAAAAAAAAAAGTAGCTCTACCAGCTCTTCACAACTACAACAGCATAAAGAATAAAAACGCAGAGGCTGGGTGAAGCTCCTGGGGGATAACCCCCCGGCCGGGTTACAAAGCACCTTTTGGGCAGGTTTCGTGCAGAGGATCAGCGCCCTTCCTCTTGCCAGGGGCACCTCCTCGCTTCCAAGAGCGATCCCACCCCAGTCCCTCTCCCCACCGCCCCGCTCCCGGGGCCCAGGGCGTCCCCCGCGCCCCTCCGCGCCCCGCGGGCGGTGCCGCTGCACCCGCGGGCTGTCAGGGCAGCAGCCTGGGGCGTGCCATTAAAGAAATCAGCGCGCCACGCAGTCGGCGCCTGCTTTGCCTGGGACAGGGGTATTTAAAACACATGCAAGTCTACTTAAGAGTTCTAATTGCAGTATTCGGCAACAAATTAAAAAAAAAAAAAAATTAAAAAAAAAAAAAAAAAAAAGGAGCAAATAAAAAAAGCAGCAAATAAATCCCCCCGCTCCGAGCCTCGGTCCGTTAGGTGGCGCTACAGACTGTGCAACGCGTGTGGGGAGGGGGGGAAGAATAATACAAAAAAATAGCCCTCTTATTGCCCGAAACGCGGAGACCCGGCCCCGCGGGCGACCGGGGGGGGGAGCGGCACCCGGCGGCGGGATGCCCTTTCCCCGAGGGGAGCGCCCGGGGCCGCCCGCACCTCCGCGGCGGCGGCCGGGGCTCGGCCCCCGGCGCCCCCCAGGGCAGGGCAGGGGGAGAGCTGGGGGGGGGGGGCGCCGGCCGGTTCCCAGCCGGAGAGCTCGGCGAAACCGGTGCGCAGGTTCCCGTCTCTCCCCCGCCTTACTTTTCCTTTCCGAAAAGCTGCTGAAGCAATCGGCACAGCGTGCCTGGGCTCCGTCGGTTGATTGTTTCATCAATCCCCCCCCGTTTGGCTGTTTTTTTTTTTTTTTTTTTTTAATGATTACACTCTCATCGCTACATAATATCTAGACTAGAAAGATAGTTTTTTTTTTTTATTTTTCTTTTTTTTTTTTTTTTATTTCGGAGTCCCACGTTTTCCCCYGGCTTAGGACCCGGTGGTGTAAACCCGCAAGTTTTCGGGCAGCCGGTCGGTGGCTGCCGCGGGGACCGGCCGGAGCGGGACTGCCCTGGGTGCGCGGCTCTGCCCCTCGCCCGACCGAGGAAGCGGGGGACGGGGACGGTGCTGCCGGCTGAGAGCGCTGGTCCGCTGAAACGCGACTTGTTAAGCCAGGGACCGACTTGCCATCGCTTCTCCGGCTGGTCCGGAGCAGAAAGACGGCCGGGTCTCCCCAGCCCTGGTGCTGAGCGCGTAGGCGAACACCTTGGGAAGGGGTTAGGGCTGTCCCGACGCAAAGGCCACCCCCGCACCCCCCCGCCCCGTGCCTGCCGTCGGGCTGTGAACTTTCTGGTGGGGTAAGTTCTCCTTTAAGAAAGCGAACTGTTCCTTATGCATATTTAACGCTGTTTGTCTGCAGTGCCCAGCTGACGCGGGGCTGGAGGCTCACACGCGGGACCTGAAYTGTAGGGGAGTAAATCATCCACACTTTAAACGCACCCTCTGCCAGGGCTCCGGTTGGGAGCCCTTTGCCATTGCTCTAAATACATGTAAGTCAGAACCGGGGGGAGCTGGGGAGGAGGGGGGAGGCTGAGTCTGGTTAGGGAGATGAGTAGGCTATTTTGCTCATTCCCATCACGAAAAAAACCCAAAAAACCAAACCAAAACAAAAAAAAACCAAAAAACCCCAACGTGGTAATACAGTTTAGGGTAAGAAATCTTGTCCTTGGACTTTTTTTTTTACTTTTTTCTTTTTTTTTTTTTTGTATTATTTTCCGCCCAGCCCAGGGGCTCCTGACCCCCCCCAGCATGCGTGTATCCCTAAGGCAGCCGAGCGGTGGGGTTTCGGGGCTCCCTCCCTCCTTTTGCCCTCCACCAGAGCGCTCTGCTGGGTGCGCAAGTGTGCGTGTGAGGAGCGGAGAGGAGCGCCGGGAGGGTAAGTGAGCCCCTTGCTTCAGCCAGGAAGGGCAGGAGGAGACCTCTCCTGTCACAGCGCATCAGAGGGCTCCTCCGCCACGCTGGGGGTGGGATCCCGAGCAGCCTCTTCAATCTGGAGCGAGTGGGGGGAGCTCCCCGGGGAAGCGAGCGCCTCGGAAAAGCCCCCTCCGCGGCCAGGCACCCTGCCACCCATATGCCTATATACTTCTGTACGTGTACGAAGCGACAAAGTGTATGTGAAGGTCAGACGGGCGATCTTCCACTGCAGCTCAAGTGGGAAGGAGCAACTTTCAGTGCTGTGCTCTTAGCGGTTTCCTGCCTTTTAAAGTGAACTTGTTCGAGTGTGTTATTCAAAATGTGGTTCAGTAGTTATGCCTTCAAATTAAGTTGCTTCTCGGTCCTCATTGGGAAAAGCAGACATGTGTCCTCAATTGTATAGTATATAAAAAAAAAAAAAAAAAAAAAAAAAGAGAAAAAAAATAAAAAAAAAAAAAAAAAAAAAAAAAAAAAAAAAAAAAAAATCTACTAGGTACTTTATGATTCCATCTGGAGAAATTAAAAGCCCAGAGCTGTAATGTTTATTCTTACATAGTTTACAAAAAAAGGGGGAAATGTGTGAGACACATGTCTCCAAATATAACCAAAGTGCTTTCCCTTCTGGTTAAAAAGTTGCATGCAAATGTTTTCATTTTAACACTCCCTGCCACCTGTACTTCGCAGGGAAACTTTTCTTGGCGTTGGTGATGAAGCACCAATAGTACTTATTAATGAATTAATTATTATTATGGCTGCTGAATTGACTTTGGAGTGCTTTGGAGGCCAAACTAATCCATGTTAATCAGTTACAATTAATTGTGTTTCAGCTGCTGTTTTAAACACTGTTTCAAAGACAGAGGCGAGGAGGCGGTGTATGGGGTGTAGGGGAGGGGGGTGCTGCGGGGTGCCCTCCCCGGCCCCCAGCACCGAGCCCCGTGCCCAGAGATTTCCCTTCGGGTTGCAGAAACCGGCGCAACTTTGTCCCGGTGCCCGCGTCAGGTCACACAAAGGTGCGAGGGGCAACTTAGGTGACAAACTCCTCTTTCTCCTGGCGAAAGCTGCAAAGACTAAGGGACTCCCGGGCTTAGGAGCGAAGCCCGGAGGGAGATTTCCCTCTGGAGTTCGCTCTGTCGAGAGGGCAGCGGGCGTGGGTTTTGCTGTGCCGTCTTTGCTTGGCCGCTTTGGTCCGGGGCTTTTGTTTTGTCGGCGGAGACAAGGAGGAACCGGTGGGCAGCGGGGCTGAAGCGTGCTCTG
Organism: Phoebastria nigripes; assembly: GCA_035582835.1. Lineage (NCBI taxonomy): Eukaryota > Metazoa > Chordata > Aves > Procellariiformes > Diomedeidae > Phoebastria > Phoebastria nigripes. The sequence goes on from JAYKAV010002806.1 coordinate 245,185, forward strand.
CGGGGCGCTGAGCCCTCCCAGAGGGCCCGGCTGCAGCCCGTGCCCAGGAGGGTTTGGGGAGAGGGAAGGGGGGGAAGAGAAGAAAAAAGCTCCCCGAGGGGACGAGCGGCAGCTGGGCCGGGCTCTGTGCGTGCCAGGGAGGGCAGGAAAAGCCCGGGCGTGCAGGCAGGCAGCCGAGACACCAAGGGGATGGTCACCCCCTGCCCTGCCGTTCCCCGGCCGCCCCGCCGCCGGCGGGACCTGGGTGCTGGGGGCGCCGGGCTCAGCGGGGCGGCGGCGCGGGGGAGAGCCGGGAAAGGGCAAGGCCGGGGAGCGGAGTTGGGAGAGTTGGGCGAAGCCTGGGAAAGCCTCCGGGGGGGATGGGCCGGGGGCGGGGGGCGAGGGCCGCGGTTTGGCCAGCCGGTCGCAGGGTGGCCCGTTCGTGCCCGGCACGGCGGCTGCGGGGAAGCACCCCCTCCCCAAGGGGTGAATCGCGAAAGCAGAGCGGGCCCTGGCTCAGGTGGACCGGGCGAAGGCTGGGGTCGGCCCTGCGGGGCCAGGGGCCGCGCACCGACTGCCCGCGGCCCCGGGGGGAGCTGGCGGCGGAGGGGCTGGGCGCCCAGCTGCCCCTCTCCTGCCAGGGAAACGGGCTTTTCCATAATAATAATGACCCCCCTCCCTCCCAAAGTTAGGGGCGGGAGGGAGGGAGGGAGAGCGGCGGGTTGCGCTGGGGAAAGCCGGTCTTTCCCCCCAGGGCTGCTTGCTCCTGGGCCTCCGGCGGCCCCGGCGGGGGGGCGACCYTGCCCCGGGGGGCACCAGGTGTCACGAAGGATTGCTTGTCGTTAGAGACTTACACTTCGCAAAAGTAAAACTCTCCCCCCGCCCCTCCTAGCCTTCAATGTGATTTTTTTTTTTTTTTCTTTTATGGCAGTCCGCAGAATGGCAATTGGGAAACTGTACTCCTTCACATCTTCTCTGGAATTGGGTTGCTGGGATTTTTTTGCGGTTTGATTTCTTCTTTCCCACTCCGGCTCTTTCTCAAAGATTAACCCTCTTTTTTTTTTTTTTTTTTTTTTTTTTTCACCTCATTGACTCTGCTTTTTTTTTGCTTAAGACGGGCAAGCAAAAAACCAAACAACCCTCCCCCTATACGTGCAAACAGACCTTTCTTGGAGAGCAGTAAACCAAGCAAACAAGA
>JAYKAV010002806.1:261342-271748 GCA_035582835.1 Phoebastria nigripes
GGGAGGCCGGGCCGGCAGCCCCGGGGAAGGGCCGCCCCGTCGGCGGGGGAGGCGGCGGCCGGGCTTGCCCTGCGAGCCGCGGTCTCTCGCGGGGAGCCGGCCCCGCGGCGTGAAACGCTGTATTATTCCTCGTCCAGCGGAAAGAGTTAAGGGGGGCGGGGGCAGGCGGGGGAGCGAGGGGGAGAGATGCGACCGAGCGGAAAGGCTGCGCGCAGGCAACCCCAGTGAACCGCGGAAAAAGAGAAAGTGGCAACAAAAACAAGGGCAAATTGAGCGCTCCCCGGGGACTGCCGGTGCAATGACACCCTTCGGACACCCCGGGGACACGGCGCGGCTAATGACCGCCGCCCCACGCGCGCTTCCCCAGCGGGGGCCCGCGCAGGGAAAAAACGCGCGGTGTGGGCATTAAAATGGGGAGCGTCGCCCCCCCCCCGCCTGGCCCTGCCCGCCCCGCTCCGCTCCCCTCCTCCGCCCGCTGAAGAATTTGGCCCCGGGAAGGGGCGGCGAGCCGCGGTCCGCTCGTAGCGCCCTCCTCCGCGCCGCTCCGCGCCCCTCCGCTCCCGCCGAGMGAGCCCCGCCGGCCGCCCGGCAGCCGGTGTTCAGGGCTGCGTCCAGCCCCCGGCTGGCACGGCAAAAAATACCACGGTAGGTAGGTTTAGAAAAACCATTAAAGTGAAGCGTAGGGATCTGAAGGGCACGGGTAACCAAACCCCAAACATAACGATTATATATTTTTTTTTTTGTTCCCATGCGTCCTCCAAAGGTTTCTTTTTTATATATAAAAGATCCAACACAGATTTCATTGAATAAATCTGAGATCTCCAGGTGCAGACGTTTGAATAGTCAGTGCCAGAACCCCATGTTTTCCTTTCCAGCCGATTTTGCTTGGATCAGGCTCAAAAACCGAGTGAGTCTCGTGGTTTTGTTTACACTGAATGGGGAGGATAGGAACGGTGCCATGGGGCCGTCTTTCATTAATATACAGTGAGGATTTTGTCTAAATTACTGCTATGAATTTCACAGTACACGCTTTCAAAAGCCGTCTCAGGTGGCCTGATGAAACGTGATAGCGCCTCTGCAAACAGATCTACTTTCTTAATAAAAAAGGAAGGGGGGGGGGAAGAAATCCCCCCAAAATAAAAAAAAAAATATACACCCTCATAACAGCGATAACAAAAAATAAAGCTCGAGCTGGAGTAATGTCTTTTATTTAAAAAAAAAAAAAACAACAACCAACTTAGTTCCCCAACTCTTCCCACCCCCTCCCTTGCAGAGTGTGATTGTTTTGTCTGGAAAAAAATCCAAAGTATAACAAGGGGAGAACAGTTAGTGCTGATTTTCATTTGCATAAATTTTCATATATTTTGGTGAAAATAATAGACTAGTGGAGAGCGGGGCTTAGTGGAGTCAGTGCAAAGGAAAATCTTAACATGGATCGTTTCGCTGGAGTTGAGAACATGCTTTTTTCCCCCTGTCACCTTATTAAAATCAAAAATTAAAAAAATCTCTAAATCCTGGAAGTATGATCGGTAAGTGTTTTACATTTTTTTATCTACTTTTGTTTTCTTTAAAGTCTTCTGGATATATATTTTCAAAAGCTTAGGACAAGACAGGGAAACCCATGGCAACTGCCTGGAAGGAAACAGGCTTAAAAAAAAAAAAAAAAAAAAAGGGAAAGGGAAAGGAAAAAAAAAAAAATCCCACCAGCAACAAAAAGCACCTTAGTGAAATATTACATAAAAAGCATGGATTCATTCCAAAGCTCAAGGCAGCAAAGCAATTCTTCAGCGCTGGAAAGTCTTTCTGGTTACTACTTCACTTTTCTGGGCACTGTTAATTATTGTAACACCAGGACTCGCGGGGGGGGGGTGGTGGTGGGGGGAGGAAAGGAAAGCTCTCGAAAATATTACAGATTTGTAAAGGAGAGGAGAGGCAGAGATGCGGGCTGTTTTCAAACGCTGCTTCTCGGGGCGGGGGGGGAGTCGGCCGGTGCAGGGGGCGGGAGAGGGGCCGGGGCCGGGGCCGGGGCCGGGGCCGGGCCGGGGCGCGGGTGACCCGGGCACCTGCTGGCAGCGCCGGTGGCGAGGGACGGGCGCCGGGGGGAGGCAGGGGAAGGTGCGGAGCGGCGGTGCACGCAGAGGGTTAATATTGTAACTAGGGAACAGACGGTTAAGCACAACATCTAGAGCTCTGTAGTGAAAGTCCATCAGAAAGAGTATAATCAATCAAAACTAACCAGGACATCCCTTCATTTTATTCTCCAAGGAGATTGGGGCTGGAGGATTACAGACCAGCTCTCACTTTGTTTCTCTCTCCTGACAGTCTTGCCTGTCTCTCCGCTTTCCCCGAATCCCGTCTAATTGAGAGGTATAGGCTAATGATCTGAAACTCTTTTATAGCGTTTGGGTCAGTGTGATAGATAATGTGATAAATAATGTAGGATGAAATTAGTAGGCCAGATACCGCTCCTGAAAACTTTACCGAGGCTTAAATATCCCATTACGTGACTTCCATTTATTTTAATTTTGCCGTGTTATTTGCATAATTTTTTTTCTCCCCCCCCCGCCCCCCCCCGTTGCTGCTCTTTTGGACACACAATAGCTGGTGATCATTGTAATTTCCTAGAATTAGTTACTTCTTTGGAAACGGTCGATAGTCAAATCAATAAAATGGCTTGTAAAACTAGGGAGGTATAGGTTTCAATTTGGGGGGGAGAAGAATCGCTCATTTTCCACTTCTTGTTGACGTGCCCAGCGTCTCTTTTGACTGGGGTTAACTCTGTGTGCTCCATCGGAACAGATGCCGTATAGAGCTGCTCCCTCAAGATCATTTGTTTCCTTGATGGGGGAACATTTCTGAGCAGAACATATTGGTTGCCATAGAGAAAGAAATAAAAGGAAGAACACTAGTCACATTAAGCTATATGTTTGTGCACTGGGCTTTAGATAAAAGGACTCCAGTTCAAGCCAGGGAGAACGGGGCCAAACCCGCGCTTCTTAGCTTCACTAAAACTAGCTTTATTTTGTTTTGGACTTTTACGGTTGAAACATGTAAGCTAATTTTATTGGCTGTCGTTAATTTTATACGATACGGCTTGCTGAACAAAATCAACTTTCGCCGCGCTCCGCCAGGCGCCGGCCGCCCGCCAGGGGGCGCCCTGCAGCCCCCGCACCCCCCACCCCCCCCCGGCCCGTCCCCGCCCGTCCCCGCGGCGGGGGAGGGGGGGCAGCCTCGGGCTCCCCCGGTCCCCGGCCTCTGCCCCCGCCGCCAAGGCACCCCGGCCGGGGGAGAGAGCCCCAAAACTCCCGGGGCCGGCGGGGCGGCAGCGGAGCGGCGGGCGGGGGGAATGGGGAGGGGGCGCTTTGCTTCCGTTCAAAGGCTGCCCCAAAAGTGTCCCAGTTGGTGCGATGCCTCCAACGGACCCGAGGCCTGCGAGGGAGCGAGAGCAGCTAATTAAACACGGGCACGGGCACGGGCACCACGGCTCGGGGTAACCCGAGGTGCCACGCGGGTTTTTTTTTTTTTCTTTTTCTGTCCAAATAAGGCGCTTAAGCCTCTGGAGATGCAATAAAACGACTCGGGGTTTTTTAGATCATTTAATATTTAATCGCCGTATTAAACCTGGAAAAGTAGCTTCTTTTTTTCTCTCCCCCCCCTCTCCAAGCTGCGAGAGCCAGCGCCGGGCTCCCCCCGCCTCCCGCCCTGCCCACACCGGCCGCACACCGGGCACAAGTTGTCGCCGTCCGGGACACTCGCGGGCTTTAACCTCAACTAAAAACAACAACATCGACGGCGACCGCTGCTTAGCTCGACACAGCTCGGCTCTCTGTCCCTTACCAAACACGCATAGTCTCAGCCCCTTACCCCAAGCGCCCGCTTCTTTTCTCCGGTTCCCTCCCTAAGTGGTTGCAAGAGGGGATAGGAGTGAGAAATTTAGTCTTTTTGTGGTATTCCTGCCTAAGCACGGCTGCTTCTCCCTCCCCCGCCCGCCGGCACGGAGCTGGGCACGGGCGGACAAGCGTGGCTGCAGCATCCCCTAACGCACCTGCACGGGGGATGTCCCGGGCAGCCCGGGAGGGGGGGGGGGAGGGAGAAAGCGACGGCCCCGGGGCGGGGGGGGTGATTTGAAACCACTTTGTTCCCCCGCGCTGGAGCCCCAGCAGTTTCCGTGCGACTGGGAAAGTTTTATTCCTTGCCTCCATAAAGGAAAGACCAATTGGAGCCCTGGAAATCACACAGCCCATAAATATGATAGATCCTGGCAAGATGAACTCCCCGCCTAAAAACCTAACACATATACACACACACACACACACACACACACAAAAGAAAAAAAAAAAGAAGAAAAAAAAGAGGGGTAAAAAAAAGAGAGAAAAGTAATGAAAGAGAGAAAACGACCTACAAGAATATACACTTTTCATTTAAAGAGTTCGCGGGTCTTCATTTGGAAAACGGAATCAAGTCTCCGTGTGTACTGACTGTGCGGGAAAATGGTTGAGATATTTACATGAACAAAACTTTCCGCCCACCGCGTTTGGCGAAATAAGCACTAGCAATATTCCAGGCCAGTAAAATACATTTCCAGAGCGTAATTCTCCTCAGAACCGTGGTCGCTTACTTGAGATTTGCCGTAGTTTAGCGAACATTTCCCTCGCCTCTGAAGCGGGCGGTTTTTGGAGTTGAAAGAGCCCAGCAAAGTTCAGCATCCCGGGTTTGGGACTGAGCGGATTTCCCCCCAGCTTTCCTCTGCCTCCCCCTTGCCCCAACCCTCCAAGCGTAACCTGCGTTATGTTTTAAACAAAACAAGAGTTAGCAGCTCAGCTCCTCTGCTGCATGTCGGTACCAGTTAGCAGCAGCAGACCTCGGGGTACCGCAAGCGAACGGAAAAACTAACGCTAAAACGAGCAACAAGTTAATTCGGCAAAACCTAACTTTGCTGGCCGCCTTCGGGGAAGCCCGGTCCGGCTCGGAGGGCCGGGTTTGCGCCTGCAGCGGCACCGTCACTGTCGGAGTGCGACAGAGAGCAGCTTTTTTCACCCCCCTTCTTTGAATAAAYGCCTATTTTGTCCGAATGGATGCCTTTGTCAAACGGATGTAGAAGCGATACTGTCGCGGAGGTAGGGAAAAGAAAGTGAATGTTTACCGTATTTAGTATTCATTTACTTATAGTGGGAAACGATTAGGTATCTACTAATATAACCGTGGAGACCAACTGCCTAATTAGCATTTACAAATTAAAATGTTAAACATAAAGACATATTCCGTATACAGTCTGCTATATGTAAAACACATTCGTGCATAATACAGCAGTCAGCTGAAAACGTGAAGTTGACTGGCTTCCAGATATGTAGCGTTCTTGGCTAATGTGATCTGCTCTGGGTTTTTCAAGCTTACCCATACTGTAGTTCATAGTTCTTAGGACCACGTTGATAGCTGCGCTAGGGATATTACACTAACCAATCTGGAGGAAATAGGAAAATATACAGATTACTTTTAAAGGCTGACGATAATACCGATAAACACAATAGGCAGGCAGATCATTTCTCCATACCTTTTATTCTGAAGGCTTCACTCGGAACCTTATTTATTGTTTTGCGCGTAACAAAGCATTTCGGGTTCTGTAATAAATTAGAACGATAACACAGAACTGCACATGCAAAGCAAGATAGCTTTTAAAATCGGGGTCCTTTCTTTCCCAGCTGCATAATTCTGATATTACCCAACGTGTCGTGCTTAGGGTTCACCTCACACGGACTGTAATGAAAGTTGCCAAATGAATGGAACAATCTATCTGTTGACTTGAGCTCAAAGTAGACACATTACATATGATGGAAACCTAATGCTCCCACCGACGTTAAAATCAGGGGGATATATAGTTCCAATCCAGCTCCTTGAACATGTAGATTTTTATTTATAAGAATAATTGTGCATGTAGCGACATAAAAAGGGGATTTACAAGTTGGAGTCTTTTAAAAGAGACTGTGAAAACCTTAGCCCCGCTTTTATTAGACATGATATCATTCTGATTTGCGTGCTTGCCATCTCAATAGCGTTTCACACGTGAAAAAAAAAAAAAAAAGAAAGATCCATATGCATTACATAGATTTTCTTTTACGCGCATAAGGACTGGCAGTCTCTTAGTGGATAAGAGGGTGAATAATTGTGATACACCAGAAAACAGTTCGTGCAGTTTGGCAGCTCTGTTTTTTATTATTAGATTTTTTGACATTTGAACTTGTCTATTGTCTGAGGAGCTCAGTGCAGATTGCAGTAGGTCAACCTTAAGGCTGCTCTTTTTGGCATTGCACACAAACATGCACACGCTGTCTGTTCTCCTTGCGTGAATGCAGCAGCTACAGTTTTACCGTGCATTTTTTTTTTTTTTTGATGCACATATATTTATATTTATCTATCCGCTTGGGGTTTTCACGGTCGTGTGTTTAGTTTGTACGCGCGTTCATTTTACACCCGTTCCTCCGATCTATATATTTGCCTGGTGTTGGATACTTGTAAGTACTCAGTCGCTTTTACAGCAGTATAATTCCAGCATCACGATGTTTGATAAAAGGGACTTCGGTAGCCCTAGGATTAAATGACATATTTCCCCGCAGCTTCGCTCAACTCCATCATGACTCCTACAGTCAAAAGTTAACATTACTCATCATCTCCTCGCATTTATTCCCTTCTCCCCTCTCTAAATTCAGCCCCGCCGTCCGACTTCTGAAACAATTTCTTGCCTCCTGCTAGAGCTGGGAGGGGAAAGGGGGGGAGCAGAGGCGGGGACCCGAAAGCCCGGCGGGGAGCCCGCCGCCACCCCGCAGCCTCGGGGGCGGCCCCCGCTTCGCCGGCCCTTCCGCGGGCGCGGAACGGGCCGCGGCCGCGGCGAGGTCCCAGCAAACGCCCTCCCAGGCGGGGCGCCGGGGGAGAGGGAGCCGCTGCTGGGAAGGAAAATGTGAAATAGGGATGGATCCCCCCGGGGTGGGAGGGGGAAGGGGAGCGGGAAAACTGGATCAAGCCCGGGTAGGAGAGTCAGTTTGCGCTGGGAAAATCCAGAGATTGYGCCTAAATAACTTTTCCCTGGAGTGATTTGCGCCTCTTCCTCTTTCTTCTCTCGTTTGGTTGGTACTGTTTTAAATTGAGACGCATCCCTCATCTGCTTGGGTGCAGGGACTCAGGCCGAACAACAGCCGATCTCTTCCTCTAGCAGTCTTTCATTTAAATATGTATCTAAATACATATATCAGTATATGCATACGTGTATATAGGTACACGTACACCCAGGCATGCACAGATGCATATACGTCCAGATTTGTTCCCCTCTTGTCTTCACTCCCCCCTTCCTTCTTTAACAAGCGCCTGATAACGCATTTAAGGCTTGTTATTTGAACTCTCAGATCAGCATGCAGAAATGTAATTGCATCGTTTTTCATCAGGAAAGAAAAGAAGGAGGAAGGGGGGGGAAGCCCCCCCTACACACACAGACACCTAGTGCTCAGTAATCGCTGAGTCACCGAATTGGGGGTCAGTGGGTAAACACGAAGGAGAGAGCATCATCTTATTGAAAACCCCGGCGCAAGCAAACCGCATCCCTCCTCATCTCCAGCCTGGAGATCCCTCCCCTCCTCCTTCTGCTGGATTTATTAATCCAGACTTGGAATAAAGTGGCCCAAGTGTGGCCAGAGCCCTCTTTTGGGGCTGGATGTCCTCCTCAGGCGCAGTGGGACCTGCTTTGTTGCGGCGGGGGGTGTGTGTGGAGAGAAAATCAACATTAAACTACTATTTGGACTGCTGGTGATGGGCTTCGTTTTGGGGGGAGAGAGGAGGAGGAGGAAAGGGGGAAACACCAGCCAGTTCACCTAGGGATGTAAAGAAAGGGAAAGCTTTCTCTGGGGCTGGGCTCTGATCTGGGCATGTTTATTCCTGTTTAAACGCTATTGTTCCTGCCAGCCTTTGACACAAACAGAAGGGGCGGGGGGGTGGCTGGAACAAAGCCRCTCAAACCCAAGCAACCCCCAAAGGCGGAGGAATACTTTCTTTTCTTCCCTTTAAAAATGTATGTGACAAGACTTTCTGTTTGAGGTTGTTTTCTGGGGGTCCCCCGCTCCCCCTGTGAGCTGAGCGGAGTGCCTGGCTGTGATTCACTTACCAGGGCCCGTTTTGAGAGGTACATGTCCCCCCAGGTGGGTGCCAGGGAGCCTCRCAGGGGCAGCTTCTTGGGCCCCTGGGCTGCCGGTGGGTCAAAGGAGCAGATTTGAAATCGGTTTGCGGCAAGGCCTGCAGTGGGAAACAAAGAGGCAGAAATGTTGGGAGACCAAGGAGAGCCTGAAATACAGAGAGGCATTGAGCTTCCCAGAGATGCTTCAGCTTCTCAGTGGGGGACAGAGCAGGATCCTTTTTGGGCTGGCTCTGTGCAGTTGAGGGCTGGACTGTACAGCCCACACTGAATCAGAGGCATTGTGTGCAAATGAATAAGTGCACATTGTTTTGAGATGCTGCTATTGTATTTGGGGTTGGGGGAGGAGGGGGTTATATTTTGTGTGCGTGTGTGAGTGCGGGTCTGTGTGCTTTCGAAAGGTGAGTGCAGATTGCAATAGTTGCTGCTCTGTTTTTGTTTGTCAAACAGGGCCCTTCTCTTGGGAGAGGGGCATGTGGCGGATCCCAGCCCAGGATTACATTAATCAAAGCATTATTTCCCCAGGGATGCGCAGCACAAATGATAGTAAATCCTAATAAAATTGGATCGCTGAGAAATTGAACGCTTAAAGTAATCTGCTCTGCCTGATAAAAACTTCAAATTTATAAGATATTATGCATCCCCACCCCCAAACACCTTAGGTATCATCACTATGTGTGTGTATTATACATCTATCTGTAGGAGAGAAATCACTGTGCAGTTTAACAGGCCCATCACACTATTGAATATATACATATACCTAAATGTAAGTGTATGTGTGTGTGTGCACGCGCGTAGGTACATACACATGCAGAGTCACTCTGCACGCACACGCATGCAGAGTCATAAAATAAGCTAAAATCTATATACTCATAACAATAATGACTATGGTCAATATTTTGAGGACTTTGCATATGCCACCCTTGCTGTGGCAGGTGCTGTAGAAGGCTGGGACGAGGCTGTACATGATTGTGYACCAGCACTGTAATCTTGCCTGGGGACTCTATTTTCTCTTGCTTTTTACTGATGCTCACCATAGGCCTCCATGACAGCACCTGCGATCTCAGCCCCACTAAGAGCAGCTTTGCTTTTTAAAGCTGAGACCATGGGGGTAGTAGGGAAACGAAAAAAAAAAAGAAAACAAAAACAAAAAACCCCCCCCAAAAAAACCCACCAAAAAAACCAAAACCAGAAACAAACCATGGACATGAGCATTTGAAGCTGAATTTAGAAAGCCTTTGGGGGGATGAGCTTCAGAAGGAAACTACCTTGGACTGGGTGGGCATAGTTGAAAGAAGGAAAGGTGTTCCCATGCCAGTTATTTTGCCTCAGACGTGCAGCATGCTGCACCCACAGCCCCACCGCACAGGGCCAGGCCACCACCTCCCCTGCCCCTTGGCAAGGGCCAGTGAAGGCCAAGGTAGCCGCTGGCCACTCGCTAGCTTCAGAACCTCAGCCTCAGCTACTTCCTCTCTGCAGGAGGAAAGTTTGTTTATAATTGCAGCTGTAGGACATGACAGTAGGCTCAAAGAGACCCACTGTCCAGCAGGAAAAAAAATAAGAAGTTGCTTTTTCCCCCCTCCTCCCCCTAAAAGACCACTGCGCTTCTAAATGTGAAAGGGGCAGAAGGCATTTCCACTCACCCAGCTGAAACTCTTTTGAAAGGCTGCGAGTTTCCCCCGCAGTTATAAATGCCGATCATTCCTCCTACCCCCGCCCTCCCCGGAGCCCGACCGGCCGTAGGACCCCATTCCCCCCGCGGGACCCGGACCCGCCGAGGGCCCCCACGCGTGACCGTGACCGGCCCTGCTCACTGCCCTGCTGCGGACGCATCCCGTACGCCTCTCCCTGCCCCTTTATTTTCTGGCATCGCTAGGCAAACCGAAGACGGCTTATCCTTTCCCCTGGCCTGGGGTTTTCTTGCCCTGTCCCGGCCCCGAGGGCTTGCGGGGAAGGGTGGGGGGAGGCGGCCCCGGCCCCGCAGCGCCCCGCGTGGGGGGGCACCCTGCCCTCCCCTGCCGGTAGCTGCCCCCGCTGCGTGCGGGCAGGGAGGCGGCGGGGGGGGCGCTGAGCCCTCTCCCAGCCCCGAAATGACGCAGCCCCTACTTCAGCATCATCTCCCGTTTGGGCTGGCTCCATTTCAGGAGCTCCGTCTCCCCCCACCCCCTTCTTCCCAGCCTTCCTCCTTCCTCCTCCTCCTCGCTTCACCGTCACTCTCAAACATCCCCCCCCC
>JAYKAV010002806.1:272708-377708 GCA_035582835.1 Phoebastria nigripes
CCCCCCCCCCGCCGAGGTTAATTTGCATTTGAGGTCTAATTCATATTTCAAAATCCTGGCGTTTGAGGACCGTATAGGAACAGGGCATTCATTTCTGTTTCTGAGCAGGAGACTCTCCTGTTGTTCGCTCTTCTCCGTATAATTTCATTTTGTTCACAAGTGACAGGGATTTGCATCAGTTATTTTGCAATTTATTTTTTTAAAGAGTTGGATCAAATGTTAAGAAAAAAAAAATCTTATTTTTTTTACATTGCAAAGGGAGCAAATACCGGGCATTAAAAAAGGAGCATATATTATTAACAATGTTGCAAACTTAAAGTTTAAGGCACAGACTATATATTCATGTAAATGTATTAATCTGCATTCCTTGGAGTTGGATTTCTAGCTCCTGAACATCTGATTTTGATGACATTCAGAGAAAGTCGACTATACAAATACTGAGGTATATTTATAGTTCCTTACATCTATTTACAGGTGATTTTACTGCTGTTTGCTACTCTTGCTCCAGCGCTTTGTAATTATTTCACTCCTGAAAGGCATTTCATAGGATTAGATGCTGCTTTACTCATTAAAGATTTTCAGTCTGCCCAGGTATAACTTCCATCCACATCTCTGGAAATAGTTATGTGGCCATGTGGACTTTATGGAAAGATTATAAAAGATACATGGTTGTATAAAAAGATTCTGGTTTATATCCAGGGTTCTTTCAGTTCTTTGGATGTGATGAAGAATCCGTCTACGTTTAGGCCTTTATAGGTCCTTTAAGGACTTCCTTCACATATTTTATTCATATATATAAAACGAATTTTATTTAGATATATAACGATTACATGAATGGCATGTGTTGCATAATATGCATATGAGGCATTTTAAGTATTTCTACACGCACACAAATTTATTTTTCACAAATGTATATGTGTGCGTATGTGCGTGTTTACACATGTATGTGATGAAATATATGCTGGAAGAGGAAACTACCCAAAATAAAAAATGTTCATAAAGGAAAAGCTGTTAAGGTAGTTCACTGGGAGTTTGCATCTGGTGCCTTGCAAAAGTCACTTAAGTTACAGACTTTACTGTAAATATCTACATACAACCCCATCTCAGCATAAAAATATTTGTGCATATATTTGTCCTTCTAGAACTAACTGAACAGGGCTATGAATTATGCCTAAGAAGATGCTACTGAGATAAAAACCTTATAAAACAGTAATGGAAAACGGAGTTTTGTATAATGCCGACAACTTTAGCATGGTTCTTGGCATCAGCAATTTAGTGCAATTTCATTTGTCTGAACCAGAGTGATATTACAAAGTGAATTAATAGAACATTAGTACTGAAAAAAAGAAACAATTCTTCCTTTGAAATATGAAGTGCCACTAACTTGAGATGAAACCTGAAAGTCAGTGAATAATATATGGGAAATATTAATATTTTAAATGTATCATATTTAAAATTGCTGTGAACTTAAACAAGGTTTCATATCAAGAAAAAACAAGTAATTCATTTTAAGTTCCAATTTTATATGCAACMTTTTACAAATGAAGCAATTCACTAAAGAAGTGAAGTCAGGTATGTAAGCATATTTTGTAATTTTGCACATGAAATATGGTCATTATGGAATATGAATTTAATTTGGGAAATGATAAAAAAGAACATTTGTTTTATTTTTCTACTGCGCTGCAAGGAAAACATTTTAAGTAGCTGATTAATGAGATGAAATGAACTGATATGGCCCATAATACCTGCATGGGCTTTTATACCTCGTGAAACTGCACCACAACGGGACCTTTACAAGAAGTATGAAGTCAAGTAATGCAATCGTATTTTAAATTTAGAATGGGAGTTGATACGATTCAGCTTGATGTTGTAAAAAGTGAGCCCTCTGGCACTTGGCATTACATTATTTAAAAATTACTCCTGCAAGGAAAGTTAATAGAAAGAGTGTAACAGAGTTGAATCCCAGCACTTCAGCTCGGGGGCAAATTGCGGTGCCACCGCCTGCCTTGCTGTTGGTTTTAGTGGGGAGAAAGCGTAGCCCTCGGTCCTCTCCTGAGTACAAGGTCTATTGACGCCAGCGTTTTGCTGCCCTGCTCCAACGAGCAGGTACAGCTTAGCCTCTGGAAGCCAAACCTTGTGCTCCTCAAGATGGGCCAAATCCTGCTTATCCCATTYGTTGAAGCCACCTGGAGTTTTGTCTCATGGGAATGAGCAGGATCTGGCCCTCACTCCACTCCCTGGTGTACCTCCATTGGACCTTAATATCAATGGAGGGATTATTTTTGCATCTATTTGATGTGGATGGAGTTAGGTCTGAGGGCCACGTTGACCTTGCCCTTACGCCTAAGCCACCTAAGGGTTAGATCCTACCCGCTTTGGCTCTGGTGACCCAGGCCAGCAATAATTGCAGTCACTACGTATGATGCATAGGATACATATGACTGGGCATTTTGAACAGTTGGGCAAAAACCTGTGTTTTTGCACCGGTGGAAAGCGCTGGATGTGTATGAGCTGAGTGAAAAGGGCAGTTGCATGTTCTGGGAAAGACTCAGGCTGTCACGAGGACTGTAAGCACTCAGGAACTGTCTTGTTGAAGGACAGCAAAAGTCTGGTTAGTCCATAACCTGGTTCCCAGCAGGAGCTGGTCGCAGGTGCCGCAGAAGAAGGCAGGTCGGTGGTGGTGGGGAGGGGACACGCTTGTCACCTGCCACACAGCAGATCTCTTTCTGGCCATTTTTGCCCAAAGCCCTGGGACTTTTGCTATGCTTCCCGAATTATCCCCCATTAATTTCAGTAGCTTGTGTTTTCATTAGAAATGCCCAGTGCCCTTCTGAAACTCACTACAGATATTTTAGATTCAGAATAATTCTGATGGGGAAAAAAAATGCTTTTCCTTTTTAAACAGTTTTACCATTTTATCACAATTTGTCTAAATATACATTTCTCTGCTGTGAAATAACCTTTTTTTCCACATTTATACCCGTATGCACAATGCTAACTCATAGCAGAAACAACACTTTAAAACACTGTGTCATGCTTATAGGATAATTATTAATCTTGTCAGAATAAAAAGCATACTAAAAGTACTCCATACAAAGGTTTGTGCCTTAATGTTTTTGAAAGTTTTTTTTTTAAGTAATCGGAGATGTCATAACAGAGGGAGAAACCATACGATATATAGCACGTAGTAAAAGTATATGACTCCTACAGGACTATTTAGAAATATACAAAGATGATTTTTTTTCTCCTTTTGGTTAGCAGACTACTTGATGAAAAGGTATGTTTTTATTTTTATTCCTGCTTGTGTCTTACAGTTCTATGAAGACGATGTGAAACTACAAATTCCAAATTTTAGTAGCTATAAATGATATAAAAATAAGGAAGAGAAATGTTCATGATATGTATCTGGAGGGATAAATACACAATAATCATGCAATCTGATAGCAGAAAGAATAACTATTTGACAATAAACCCAACGCTAAATACAAACAGAATAATATTGTTCTAGTGAGTAATATAGCAAATAAAATGATACCACAAAAAGACACTTTTGAAACTCTCTCTCTGTTTAGATCTTTTCCAGTTGAATGTTCATTTTTAATGTTTTGTGACCACCGAGATACGGTTAGTGAACAAGTTAGTCAAAACTTTTCTGTCTTGATTTTCATATCCCATATCTACAAATCCAAAAACATAACCTGTAGCAACCCCTCTTAACGTTAGGAAGGTGGTTTTGCTGTTCGTTGCTTGGGTTTTGCTTGAGACCTGATTTTGCATACTCTGACTGGTGTGCTGAAATTGCTGGGGCATGTGAGCAGTGTTTGTAGGGTCATCTACTGATTTTGTGCGGGAGGGCCAGCTTTTTCGTACTGGGGGTTCTTACAGGCTCAGGAAAGGGGTACTGCAGGAAAGGGACTATTTTTCAAGGGCATTGGGCATTTACCCCTTCATTTGACTTCTGCGAGAACTGTGAAAACTCAGTATTTAAAAAAAAAAAAAAGTGGCTACTTTTCTTTAGAAAGTCAAACGTGGACATAGAAATCTGACTTCTGGTGTCTCTGGCTGCAAAAAAATGGTAAAATGCTATCGCTGGAAATTTCTGTTTTTATCTTTGTATAGGTTTAGCATCAGCCCTACGGATATAAAGCGCAAACCTACCTTTCCCCATGCGATAACTGTTTGCTTTGCCTTTTCCTTCAGAGAGGTAGGAGAAACGATTAAACCACTGCTGCCCTGAAAAAAACAGACATCAATAATAGAAATTATTGTTCATTACTCAATTAAGAAAATAAGAAGTCTGGAATGTGCATAGGGTGAATTATGATTTTAAATGCTCATGTTTTGACTTTCTGAAATTAGGTTCTTAGTACTGAACTCCTCCAGCTATTTCTTACTACCGTTAGGAAAGAATAAGATGCAAATTTTAAAGACCTGTTAGAGGGACAGCTTTCTGCACCGTGACACGCTGAAACGTAAGGAAAATATAGCAAACGTTTTGAGAGGCAGCCAATGGCTGGGGAGAGGAGAATATGCCGTAGACGCCTCTGCACTGGTGAACCCCGTAGCAGGTCGYGTGCACCTGGGGTTACGGACTGACTCCTCTTCAGAAGAGGAGAAGCAGGAGAACTGCAACCCACGACCGGTTATCAGTCCAAGTCCCCTCAGTGCAGCGCCATCAATATTTGGGATCAATTTTGGCCGGCTGGTATCGAGCAGAAGGTGGGAAAGGGGCCCAATCCAAAGCTCTGTGCACCCCCGGTGCCCATACTCTGGGGATAATTTCTTTGTCTGCAAGTGATGGGTGAAGCCATGACCCTCCTCCCAGCAATACCARGGACAAGCTGGTCCCACGGCCCCCGGCAGGAGCTGGGGTCCCTGGGGTGGGAGCGGTGCCCCTCTTTGTTGTGCCGAACCCGTAGGGACGGGGCTCCCCTCCTCATCCCGGCCCCAACTTCGCTCTTTGGTTTCATCTCTAACCGCGCTGCTAGGTTTTTATTTTATTTTAAATCCTGGCTTCGTCTAGAAATGATTGGGCTGTGCTCAGCACTGGCTGTCTTGATAGGTTTGAAATTCCTGGGAAACCTCAATACTGGCATTTTATAAACACAGTAAGCAAAGCACGCTGGAATATTAATGGGTGAAACACATTTTAAAGGGGAACCATCAGTTTGTAATTTTGTCTGTTAAAATATATCGGATAGGGGCAGTTTGGGGGAGTTGCAGCAAAGCCACAAGTGTTCTTCGCAATTTAAAGCTTCTGCATTTTAATTATTTCTTTTTTCTGCCACTGTGAAAGATCCCTGGAGACAATGGGGGCTGTGACACTGAGGAACAGGTTATCCTGACTGCGCAGGGAGCACCATAAAAACCACAAAATGAACACACAGAATAAAATACACCACCCCCCCCCCACCCCCCCCCCACCTTCCCAGTTTCTCTAATTTCTGGCATTTATAGTAGTTATGTTACATCAGCAGCAGGTAAAAAGGGAAAAAAAGCAGATGGAAACATGGTCCCTAAACTGACAGAGCCTCTTTAAATTTGCTTGAAGAACCATCTCAGGGAAAAAAAAAAAAAAAAGCCCCAAAACCAAACACAACATACTACACTGTTCTGGATTTTATTTGTTTAAATGCAAATTTATGGAGCTGGCCACACACCAAAAATTGGAGAGTTTGGTACTGCAGTTGCTTTGGTGTATTTTTCAGCATTGTAATGGGCTACAGGGAGACAAAGGAGAATATGAATATATGGCAGTTGATATTTAGATTTGGGTGACATTTTTGCTTGTTGTAACTGTCATTTTTAAAAATCCATTTTCCTTCTATCATGCTATTGAATCGCAGCAGACGTTGGTATAGGAAAGCTGGAATTATTTAATAACCAAAATTAGGAGTGATTTTTGTACTATATTTCTCATTAMCGACCTCTCGACTGATGGGGAATCCTGAGGTCCAGGCTAAACTCGCCCATGGGGTAGAATGGGCCGTTAAAGAGTGAGATGATAGACGGACCTTTTCCTCATCCCCCAAAATTGGTTTCTTTATAAAGCAGTAGAAAGCAAACCCTTTCACAGAGCATCGAAAAGCAAGCTCAAGCATGACACTACTATCACACCTTTCAYGGTATTTTTTTCCAGGAGTCTGTCCCCGATTTTAGTCCAAAGGAGCTGCTTTTGGGAATTGCGTGTCCGGCTCCGGCGTTTGCCTGCTGAGGAAGAGGTATGCCCTTTGTCCCCCACCTGCAGATGGCTTGGATGTTTTTACTTTTCCGAGGCGAGCACTTCCCAGTGGGCTGCATTCAGAAAGTGCTTTTCATAGCATTAGTACAGAACCAAGTTACAAAAGAATATTAATCTAATACATTCCAAAATTCAAATATGTGTGATTAATAAGCATTATTATCTATAAATAAGGCTCTAATGATACTTTGGCAGTGTTGTAAACACAAGAATCAGAAGCAATTATTGTCATTATTGTTCTGCAAGTACTTTCCATGAATACCAAATGGATATTACTGTCCAGCTCCTTGGCACATAGAAATCCTGTAAAGAAGCAGTTGTCAGTCAGTAAGGTCTGGCCGGCTGCTGTTAACTACGTTTGTCTAAAATGCAGTGTACCTAAAGACAAAGCCCGCAAGTTATTGAAAGCAAGACGCTTGTTGATTTAAAAAATTCTTCTTTGTCTGTTGCAACCCCCCAAATGATGTTAAATAAAGCCTATGAGAAAGTTTTCACATCCTGTGAGATGAACTGTTTGTGTGATGGCTGTGATTAAAAATGGAAACGGATTCTCTGCCAAAAAAGCTGCCCTTCTTTGTGTGAAACCCACAAAGGTGAGAACGTCCCAGCTGAAAGGTGGTGTGAAAATAATGACAAAGACCCCCCCAGCCGTTAGAGGTAACCCACGGCTAGTTTTCAAGGACGCGGGATGAAAGGGGCATTCATCCCTGTCACATTTACCTCTCCCCAGTTTGTACGGGTCCCGTAGACTCGAGTCACGCTGGTGGCCGGGTCCCACTCGCTGTGACACCCCCACTCGCCTGCCTTTGGCAGTCTCACCTCCCTCACCAAACCTCACCGCTTTAGACGGCGCCAGCCAACAGCAGCATTTTGTGGTGGGTGTCATGTTGTTCTTCAGATGCCAGGGTGTCATCGCGAGCGGGAACAGTGTGGGTCTGACTCTCCGAATCTGCAGAAAGAAAAAGAAAAAAAAAAACCAAACCCCAAACAGTAAGCTTTACTTTCCAAATGTGTTCAATTCTTCTTTCCTCTCCTTGATATTTGGGGCATGCAGCACCCTATACCATGTGGTTTAACATTTTGTTCTCTATTTGTAGGTCAACATTTCCATGATTAAACTTCATCCTTTATTCAGCCTGTTCTGGCTAGGCTTTGCAGCACATGTGATATAAGCTGTTTTCACAGCTAGTAGGCCAAATCTTACTCTGGATAAGGGAGCCAAACATATGTGACTGAGTCAGACACTTAAATCAGCTCCCTGGTAAATGGGAGATAACTCCAGGTGCAGTGTTGAACACTGAGAACCAAAAAAGTGGGAAGGGTGGCCAGCGTTCCTCCGTGTGGGAAAGGAGACATCCTATGCACACATACCGTGGAATCACAGCCCTGCCCGAATTTTGCTCTCCCACGTTTGCCTGAGGGTGCGGAGCCCTTGTTACTGAAGTCACTGCGAATCTTTCTATTGACTTTGGTGGGCTTGGGGTCAGGCCAGCCTGGGGCAGGCTCAGCTGCAGCTGGGCATGGGACAGGCTTGCGCAGGAGGGGGACRAGGTGGGAGGAAGTGAGGCCCTTCTTGGAGAGCCCACCTTGCACTTGCAGTGTGCACGAGGTGGTTGCTGGGGGGACATGCAGCACCCCGCCTACGGCACCGCATTTCTTTCACTCGCCCTCTCTTCATCGCCCTTACTTATCTGGTTCATTTACTGACCGAGGCTGGTGACTCTCCTTTCGCCTGGTGGCAGGTATCAGCTGCTCTGATGCGGGGTTGGACTGGGTGACCTCTCCTCATAAATCAGTGGAACAATTCCTGGAATTGCTGGCCGCCCAGAGTGAGCATCACCCAACCCAGTAACCCTCAGTGCAGAGGATTTGCGTTAAAGGACTCTCTTTCTGGCTGCGTGGCCAGCAGCCCTCCTTCTCCTGTCCTTCTTTGCCATTGCCTGGTAACTCTGGTAAGTACAGGGAAGCCTACAGGGCTTGTTAAGTGCAAACAGAAGAGCCAGATGAGCAGGTGGGTGTCATATATGATCCAGAGCTGCTATGTCATTGCTGTGTGACATTCCTACTTTCACCAGGGCTGGGCTGGTCCTGGCTGTTGGGCTGCTACACAGCAAGTACCAGGCTTGACTAGAGTGAATAGCAAAGGAGAGTTCCTGCAGCAAGTCCAGGGAGGACACATTTTCCTCAAATGGGCAAGGCCGTACCCATAATGTTGCAGAGAGAGGACTGCGCTTTACCTATTATTTGGTGATGAACTGTGGCATTACACAAGGGAGCTGGCAATGAACCCTTTGCCTCGGGAATAAGCCCTTCCAGAGCTCCACTTGGGCTGACTCACTCCGCTAAAGGAAATACTGGCAATGTAGATAGCAGGACTTTCAGTGACTTTTGCTTTTATCTTTTTTTACGTCACCCATCCTTTAGCTTTTGTTTGTTTGCTTAGATTTTTTCAATAGCTTTTTTCATTTAGAAAAAAACATCTCCTGCCCCAGACTAAATCTGCTTGCTAGATCTTCAGTGGATTCAAATAATGAATACTGTGGCTGTGTGAGCACTCCGTT
This sequence comes from Phoebastria nigripes, assembly GCA_035582835.1. Classification (NCBI taxonomy): domain Eukaryota; kingdom Metazoa; phylum Chordata; class Aves; order Procellariiformes; family Diomedeidae; genus Phoebastria; species Phoebastria nigripes. Next base: position 281,511 of record JAYKAV010002806.1, read on the forward strand.
ACCCACTGTTTAGAAAGTCCTGTCCTGATAAGACACACGGTGGCACGTAGGATGAAGTGGATGCACTACTCTGAGGCTTTGAGGACCTGCCTCACGCTTGGGCAGATCCCTGGGCATGCATGTGGGCATCTGATCGACCTCTCTGCCATTGCATTGGGAAGAAAAGCCTGCTGGCTACAAGAAAGTTGCAGAGGACTTAATAGAGGGCAGGTGCCTTCAGTGCTTGTCCTGCGGTTAGGGGATGCTGTCCTGAAGTGAGGCACAGAAGTAGATGATCTGGTCTGGTGTGCCTGGGGACATGAAATGGTGCAAGGCAGAGGGAGGATGAATCACACGCTCCTGGAAAGCAACAGGGAGACTACCACGATTCTGCCCTCACTGGCGTGGAAATTAATCAAGAATATGCTGGAATAAATCCATATGTCCTTCAAAGACACATCGGTGTCAAATTAGCGGAAAGGAGAGGGGAATTCAGGCCAGTAAGATCTGCCGATAGGGTCAAGTGGCCTGCCTGTCCCTGGGTCTGCCTTTTGGAAACACAAACTGCACTTTGGTTTCACTTTCAAAGTGTGAGCCAAATCGTGATGCTTACAGAAAGCAAGAGGAGCGGAAGAAGATGGGAAAGTCCTGTGATCAGGGCGTGAGAGGCTCACACCACGGTGCGGTGACATGAAGTTGAGGAGAAGCAAATTAAGCTTCTCTGCGGTTATTTAGACAAAGGAAGTTAAGTCACCATTTTCTTATGCTTAAATAACAGTCTCCCTCTTCCATGGCATAAAAGATCTCGGGATCACACAGGAATGAATTAAGACTGTGGTACCAGACTTAAGTTCAAGTTCATGAAGAGACAGTGTATTTTGTATTATCTTTTCTCTTGTTTCTGATTGTCTTTTTTGGGGTTGATATTACTGTAAGTAAATACATTTGTCTTTTGTTTCATTTTCCCCTTGTGACCTATTTCATTTAATTAGAAGAAAATGTATGATAGGAAATGAGTAGCATCACACTGGGCTCCATCCAAAGCCTGTGAAATCATCAGGAACCTTTCCTGGGCTTTTCACGAGCACCAGCTCTGGCCCAGCAGAAAAGAGGGGCTATTTCCACCTTATCTGGAAGAGTGTGTGCTGCCAGCGTAAAAATATTACAGTCCTGGTTTTAAGATCTGGCCCAGATACTAGGGAAGGATTTTGCTACTGCATATGCCTCTCTGTGCCACATGTTTCACATCTGTGGCAGCATGTTAAAGGATAAAGGTTCCTAAAACCTTAACTCCTAATATACATATAAAAAGAAGATACAAATTAAGGAAAAGACAAAAGATATTGATGGAAGTACAGGAGATGCTCTTTAACATGCATATTATTGACTCAATAGATTGTTACAGCTTCAGAGCTATTAGGGTCTGCTGTGTCAATGTGTACTTAGGGAGTGTTTAATATGCAGATGGTTGACATGACAGACCGAAGCCATTACAGTCTATCATGTCAGGGGGGATACATGAATACGCACTTTGCCAACACTGTAAAAAGTCCCTTTAAAATATAGTTGCTGTGCATACTTCACTGCTTTTAAAAATAATTTAATAGGTTTGGTTATTCAGATGCCCAGAGACTACAGAGTCTGGATTTATCAGCAACAAAATTTATTTCCAAATTAAGCCATTTTCCATGTGGAATGTGCAGTCAGGAGGACAGGGTGTAATCTCCGATACGCAGCTCCTATCAAATCTTGTAAAATTAGCTACTGCACTTGTGCGTGTGTAGAAGAGATCAGAATCTATCTGTTGGCATGTGTCTTTTTGAAGAATATAGTTTTGTCTTTTTGAGGGGAAAGGGAGAAAGTCGTCTCTTTTTTCATTCAAATAATCTTCAGTAGCAATTAAATAGCTTATGCTACCTAAGAGATCAGTTATTACAAGATAACCAGCATGACAGTTTGGAAAAACTGAATAAGTCTTTGATTATTTACTAAGTTTTGATATCTGCTATTTGCCTCAAAATGCTAAAGAGTGAAGTATAAGATACAAACATGAAAGGCTCATTTGATCATCATAAGGAAAGGAATCAGTAGTTTTGCTTTTCTTTTCCTCAACAACTTATTTTTTATTAAAATAGCAAAGCCAAGTGTTGTGTTTAATAAGATATATTTTTTTCATTTGAATATCAAATGGAAAAATACAATTAAAATATTTCTGCTTTTACATTAGTCGTAGGCTATATTTCAGCAATGCATATATCTAAGAAGCTCAGCATACACATTTGGTATATATTAGATGCTTCTAACAGATGCCCAGACCTCTTCCCCTGATTTTTAATGTTCTTTTTTATGGCAGCGATCCAGGGACATTTTAATTTGCAAGCCTGTGAACTTGGAAATAATACTTGTAGTGGGGCATTACATCTAGTCCATTCCCTCAAGTTTATTGTCATATGTCACCTCGCTCTGATTTTAGCTGATTTGCTGGACTGAGGCACACGGTGCAACTCCAGCACGAAATTCACAGAGCAAAAGCACTCTGCTGTGYGAATAATAGTAACCGTGCAACCTTATAAAGGCCTTTCCTCTTATCTGTGGGACAGCTGGGGGGAAAATCTTGCAAAGGAGAAGTGCATTTTCAGGCAAATGTGATGGTTGATTTTCTGACGGCTCCTTTTACCACCTGGTGCTAACAGGGAGACCACTGGGGCAGTCGGGATGTGGTGGCGATGGGTAGGGCAAGTGCCAGGAGGGAGAAAGTGCAGAGTGGACATTTCCCATAGCCCATCACACATGTGCTCCCAGGTCTTCTGCGAGATTTCTGCAGTGACACAGGAAAGCCAGGAAAAGCTTGGGGGGAAAAAAAGGGGTTCAGGAAAGCCCAGGAGGTGGCTGCTTCTTACAGCTGAATGAATTCACCCTGCACTCCAGGGGGAGGTCCCTAACGGGAGATGCCTCTCCCTGTGCTGAGTTACCTCTGCAATGAGGAAGGACCAAGCAGCAGGAGCCCGAGCCGCAGGAAAACATATCATAGCCTCAAACAGCATCAGTGCCAGTGGGAAAGGTGCGCTCTGCTTCCTCCCCGGCCCTGGGAAGGTGGGTGCGTCCCTGTGGTTGCCTCTTGGCAATGGGTGGTGACCATGGCCACGAGAGCATCAGCCCCCGCACCCCTTCCCGCACCACCTCTGGCTGTCCGGGGTGGCCAGGGGGGCACATCTGGCTCTCCAGGCTGCTGCCCTCCTCCTTCCCCGGGGCAGCCCTGGGAGCTCCACGTCCCTCTCTGTGTACCCACATGCTGGGAAACATCAGCTGAAACCGGCACATATGAGGGTGCGATGCGGAGCGCTGCGTTACCTGGTGCTAATCAATAAAGCGAAAACGTAGCTTTTTGACAGCACTTGTAATTTTGACTATTGCAATGGTGTGCCATTTCTTTGAATGCAGTACGCTTCTGTGCCCCATTAAAGCATGGCTGGCATCGCTTTCAACTATTCACAAATGCTGAGATGTTGAAAAATGTAACATTTACAAAAGATACATCTGGTGTATATTTACGAGGCTCAGGAATCATTTAAATAGTGCCTATGCCATCACCATATTAGGAGAAAAGTTAGTCCCAGCCCCATATGTGAAATCAGTAGTCAGATGTGTGCTGGTTGAAATTCCACTGATATGATACAGTATTTTGGGGTATTAAACGTGAACATACCATACTGGGTATAACACCCGTATGAGAGAAGTATAGACCAGCATAACATGTGTGACAATTGCCAGTATACACCTGTTTCAATCTATATGGTCAGAAGAGGATCATGGGCTTTGAGGGACAAATGCTTAATTTTTTAACTAAAGAAGAATCTTTGGCTTCTAATTGTGAGAGGTCATCATATTTTTTCCTATTCTTCAATGAGAATTGTAAGACCTACCTAGGAATCGAGGAAGAAGATGTTGAACAGCTTCCTTTATATCACATAACATGTTGAGGACAAAAAAGTGTTTGTCTCCTCCTGCCAGTGCAATACCACTTAAGCTACATTTGAAAACTTTTTTTTAATTAATGCGATGGGTCATGTTTTCACCACACTAAGGCAGGAAATTCAAGGTAAACCAGATACTCCCTTTCTCAGTCACACAAACATGAATTAAGCATGTAGCATCAGACTTAATTTCAATTTCTAGGTCTGTAATTGAATCTAGCTCAATGTGAACTTTTTTTCCTGCACCATCACATTGATATCTGGATGTTAGTGACATTATTTAAAGCAACAAATCAACCTATAGAACTGTGTTCAGCTATACTTTCTTTATGTCATTTGACAGTAAATGGAATAAAAAAATGTTACTTTTCTCTAGGGGCAGATTTGTTAAAGGGTTTTCATCTTTTGTCAAGATATTTAATCTTGGAATGTTACAAAAAAAATGCACAGTTTGTACAAGTGCAGCTTTCTGCATGCACGGTTTGCCTGATTGCTAATTTGGATGAATGCGCTTAGGCTTAACACAGGCAAATGAGAGAGGAAAGATAATTTTTGCGTATATCCTGTGAGTCCGCGGACTCTAAGGGAAGCAGGTATCCACCTTTGGGGCTGAAGGCTGTCACTCTGGATCGCCCCATACATCAGTCTCCGTTCACGCATGCCAGGGAGAACAAATCCTAACAATGAGCTGTTGAGTGATGCCAGCAGAAATGAATGTTTCTGAAAGCTTCGGGGTTTTGGAGAAAGCAGCTGAAGCCGACTCCACGGCACTCACCGCTGCTGACTAACTGAAGGAGGGTGAGATTTTGGCGAAAGCCTCCCATATAATGGACAATTTTAAACACACCTTTGTTTTCCAACGGGCTGAGTAAAGCTGATATGGGACTATAGAATTAAGCCAAAATACCCAACCGTGTTATTTCCTCAGAGGGGTTCACTACAGAACGACCTATCCAAAATTATTAGCGCTCCCAGTAATTATTATTATTAATTCGTGTTGGTAAGCCTGTCCCTCCATCACAGTAACAATCACGTGCTGGGATGTCTACTGCTCAGGACATCATACGCCTTTGGAAGTGGATGATTGTTTAATTGATAGATTGTAAAGATGGGCTGACCTATTGCCTTCTTGTGTTTTGCTTTGCTTCAATTGCCTGGACTCTCGCAGCTCCTTAGTAGCTTTTCTGATCCATCATGTCAGGCTGGCAGCTGTGCCTCTGCACTCTGCCTGCCTGCCCACCGCGAGACAGATTTCGATCTCAGATGTGTGGCATACCCTCCTCCCTCGCTGTCCTCTCACCGGAGAGCTGATTTTGCCTGCACCTCTGTTAAATGGCTTGATTTTAACTGGAACAATTGCTTTCTCCCACGGGTCCTCTCAATCTAGGGTACTAGGTGTGCAAGGACAGAGGAGGGCACGTTCCCAGATGTCCTAGGTCTGTGCTACGCATCCAAGATCAGGCCCGCCTGACGTCCGCGGGCTGACACCCCCCACCCCCCCMCCCCCCCCCAGCGAATGGTCCCACTCAGTACTGTGGCCATTTTCATTTGGAGGTATTTCCCCCACGCTGCGTAACTTCTGCCCTCACTGTGGACTCCCCGCTTCTCTCAAGCTTAATGTCCCTGTGGCATGCAGGCCCGCAAAGGGCAGCATCTCAGACGAATAAACTCCATTTTACACTGGTCTACCTGCAAAAATTGTCCTCAGAAGTTTCCACCCCCTCCCCGACACTAGGAAAAAATGATTGGAAAATGGTTGAAATTCTATAAGCAAATTTTCAAGAAGGAATAGATTTTTTTACTGCCAAGCTGTATAATAAGTGTTTTTGAGAGGTCGTTAACTTCAACAGCATAGTCAAAAACAGTGTTACACCCCACATTGCATCCTTCGTTAAGCAATTAAGTTACTGATAGGCTTTTACATTTATTTACCTTGATGGAAAGATATGTTTACTCAACCTGAGTACAAATCAACATAAGGAGGTGGAAGTTCAGAGTAAATTTGACTAATGATGTTGTGTTTTCATCCTTAAAAGAAAGAAAAAAAGCCTCTCTGCTTTTGATGCTATTTTATCTTCATTGGAAGGGATCCGAAATGATCCCAACTGTCATGTGAGCACTCAGTTAGGCTCAGATCCTCTTTGATTGCAGCTGAACGTCTCTCTCCGTTGGCTCATACCTTCCCTTATATGAATACAGCGTACAGCACTTCAGGTTGTTTATTGAACAGTGCTTTAACTCTTGCTCTGTGGATGCTCTCACGATTATATCTTTAAGCAAAATAYGGGCTGCAGCCACCTTTGCCCGGGGAGATGTTAATGCGGCCGCATCGCTGATGTGAAGGAATAATTTCCTCTCAGTTTCAGAATAACTTCTAAAATACAAACCTGACTGGTACAAGTCATATTTCTTTCAGTGAACCTTGATTATCTCTCCTTTTCTTTCAGGCCCACTCTGTTCTCCAGTCTTGTTATGTGGATTTCTCTCTCTCCAAGTAATTCCTCAGCATCCCCTTGAATGGCATCTACCGCACGTGAGCATCCTCCACCGTCTCTAAGATACTTTTGTTGTTTTTCTTTTTTGAACATTTGTTTTTTTGAGATGACATTGATAGACATGAGGCCTAAGTCTGGAGATGTTCTGTGGGTAGAGCTCACATTTATTTCAGTATGTCGAGCAGTTTTAGGATCTGATCCATATTGAAGACTAGCACTGCGTAATGAGGCCCGGGCATATAAAACAATATGTATTCTAACACAGCTCACTCAAAACAAATATGTTCCCTTCTCTTTGGCTGGTATAAACAAACAATCTCCATTGTGTTCAGCATGGCTCTGCTGCACCGCCTCGCACACAGAAGAGCTTGGCTTCCCAGTTCAGGACACAGCACCTCCATCCTGCGGTCTTGCCCAGACAACCCTATGACTTAGGACGCCGGTCCTAAAAGCTGACATTGGGTCTGGTGTTAAGTCGTAGGTGCTTTATGGGGAGAACTTTTCTCGCTACAGATATGCTAAAAGGGGTCTCATTTCTGAACCCTGTGCTCCGCAGTCAGACAGAGCTGACTCTGGATTGCAGGCCAGTTTTGCACAGTGGGAAAGCAGAGGATCGGTGTAGTAGTTGTCGCAAGATACTCTCGCGCTGACCCGCAAAATCTTCTCATCTGATATCTAAATTTCCTTGTGATAAAAATTGGCAGCCGCATGAAAAATTCGTGGTGACTCGAGGTGGAAACATTAGCAGTTCAAAACTGACGTGCGAGATTCAGTGTTTCTGTGAACCGCAGTGAATTTGAGCCCAGGTGTTCCTTCTGCGACTGAACTCAGACTTTTATGCTGTTCTGCAAAACCTCTCCTGTAACTTGTGCTGGAAGCGGAGTGAGCTGTTTTGGCGCTGAAATGATTTCATTGTTAGGCTAAGTGTTACACAGATGGCATTCTTAAATGTAAAATTCTTTTTATGATTCTTTCGATTTCATATTTATTTCATTAGATCATTATTTATGTTAAAGAGACACCATTAATATGAAACGTGCTCAGCTTGAAAGAAAATGTTGAGAGGAGTTTCAGGTATCTGATCCTCAATGCTTTAGTTTTTGTGTTTCGCATTTTCCTATTTAAAATGTTTTTTTGTGTCTCTAGGTGCTATGTGACAGATCCACACAAACAACAGAGGGGAAAGAGCCTCACTTAACTGATTAGAGGAGAGAAGCAGTGAAAGGGAATATGCACAAAGCGCTGCCAAGTTCACAGAGCAAAGGAAAAGATAAAAAATAGAATCATTTCACCAACCTTTTTTTTTTTATTTAGAGTAATGAGAGGTATTTCTTATACTAGCAGCAGGGAAACAATTTTCAGACAAAAATGTGATTTCTTAATCAAGGGTCTCTAATTCAAAATATATTTATTTAATAAACAGTAATTAGGATAGCTGCAACTACTCATTCATATCAATAATTTATTCAGAAGTAAACCATATCAACATATTAGCATTTATTTTCCCATTTAATAGGCTGTGATTTAAAATAAATGTAAATCGTCATAATAATTCAGCTCCATATGCTGGGAAAGGAAAAGTCACCTTAAACCAGATGCATATTATGAAGAAAAAAAGGGGAGCACAAGTTGTTCTAAAGAAACAGCATATGGGGACAGATCTTAAGCTGGGGTAAAGATGCTCTGCTTTGTAGACGTCAACATAGCAAGGCTGAGTTACGCCAGATGAGATTCTGGTCAGTAATTTTGAAGAACTGGATGTTTTAGAGAGTTTTCCGCYGAGTCATATACTGATTTCTTTCTTTAAGAAAAGAGATAAATGTGATTTCTTCCAGTTTTAATCAGGAAAAGGCAATAAATGTGATCAAGAAATTTGAGGATTTTTATGTGTGGAAACAATAGGCTCTTTGCCCGAGTAGTAGGTTGGCTCTGCACGTGTACGTGCTTGTGTACGTGGAGCTGTATGTATTTTTTCCTGTTGCTAGTTAGTTAGCCAAACCCTCCCCTAACTTGTATCCCCAACCACCCACCTCGTTTTGTCAGCTGACGGCTCTTTTTAAGCTCACTAACCCATCAGCACTGCCGCAGCGAGCTCTGTTGAAAATCTTTCTTTCTGTCCCTTGCCTGAGGTCCAGGCAGTGGTGTTTGGAGGCTGTGGAGCACACTTGCACTTGTTAGAAAAATCTCTTTTTTTGCTTTGGACATAGGGAAAAAGGGATGAAGGGCTCGAGCCCCAGTCAGCACGTGCTACTGCTGCTAGAGCGTCTCAAGCACTTGGTGCAGATCTCATCTTGCAGCTTTTTCTGTTGCTTTTGCTTTCAGTAGGTGAGGCCAGAGCCCATGACGGGGAGCGGGGTGTCACCATGCTGCCTGTTCTGCTCCCACGTCCGAGCCAGCGCCGATGGCACACCCTTCGGACCTCGCCACAGCCATAGGGCCCTCTTGTCCTCCGATGAGCTCAGCAAGGCCCTTTTCCTCCCTCAAACAGAGCGCCCTGTGTTCTGGCTGGGAAAATAAGGCCACGCACCCTTTCTTCCCCTGAACTCTGGCAGCAATGCTTTCAGGGGACGTCTCGAGGCGGTGGCTGCAGCCACAGCGCTGTGAGCACGGTGCGGGTTAACCCTGCAAAAAGGTGCTTTCACAGCCTGGCAGGTGAGTTTTGCCTCCTGTGCAGTTATCGTGTTACTCTTCCAAGGCTGCCGGTGCTGTCCCAGCGGTGACTGCCCTGCACGTGTAGCCTGCGGTGCACGGGGACGTACGGCCACAGGGCAGGCAAGTTAGGGTGGTACCTGGCTTCTGGTTTTTCCAGTCTCTGCCATGCTTTGTGCTGTTAACATTCCTCCTACGGTTTTTAAGGAGAAAAGTGAGTCATGTTGTTTAATTTTCCCCATCCTAATAGAGAGGAGCCATGCTTTTTCCACAAGTTATTGCATTATTCCTCTCTCCGGTGTGGCTCTGATTTAGTGCTGGATGAAGCTCAAAAGGAGGATTAGTGTAGATATACTCCCATATGCTTGGATGCATTTCTGAACTCTGTCTGTACCATCCTCACTGCTTTTGATGGAAAAAGCTGGGCTATAAACCTGATGAGAACAGGCTTCCATGCAAGATGTTTAGTATTTCCTGCTTCCATTTGGGCCAGGAATACGGCCCATCCAGCCCCTTTTAGCCCTGCAGCTCTTGGCCATGGGCTTGCCCGAAATTCAGAAAATCACAGCGGCAGAAAATGAATGGGGGAATAAAAGGAAGTTGATTTTTCTCCACTTTAATAAAGGCTAGATTAGAGTTTAGTTCCAGCTTTGGCTGAAACTTTGCTGGGGGATGGGCACAGGTAGAATGTTTTTATTTTAACGGAATTGGTTCATCCATCTTTTAGATGGTCGCACTGGAGTGCGAGTCCATTTTTATGGTCCTGAGTAAAAGAACCTGTGCTGCTTTTTAAGAGCTGCACCTTCTGGGAAAATTAGGGCTGGCTGTAAAACCCCGACTGTATTGTATTCAAGCAAATCGGGACCACAAGAAGAGAAAGAAGAACAGAAAGAGCGAAAGAGGGAGAGAGGGGGGCTTTCCCGAAGGTATGCTGCTACAGTGAGTCATGCTCCTCCTTGGTGCCACACATGGGGGCTTCACTATGCCTAATACCTGGTCATTTTTCTAGCTGGGAATCAAATTGCTAAGTAGTCAAACACCAAGCCCCATTGAAATTGATCCTAAAACTCCTGTTCTACTGTCATTTGAGGGCTTTCTCCTTTAGTTGTTATTTTTTTAAAGAATTTCCCAGTAGCACTGTAATCAGCCGATCATTTTTGCTGATTCTCCTTTCTCCATTACAAGGGTTTCCGAGTTTATGAATGAAAGGCTATGTTTTCTCAACTGAATCCTCCACTCCTTGGTCTGTTAGTAAACTAATGTTAACTTACAAGATTTGACTGAAACCTCAGGCTCTGCCAGCTGGATGCTTGAGGAGTCGAAGCTGGCTAGGTAAAGAAACACCTTTTTCACATGCCCCGGCCCGGCTCCCGCATTGCCCCACAAGTTTCTATCAGTACAAAGGCTGACATTGTCTGCAAGGAGCAACTCAGATTACGGCCCCTTCCAGCTGCGTTGCCCCTGACCCCGATCCTGCCCCGGGCTGCCCACGCTCTGCCCTCCCCGCACGCACGGAGACTTCAGCTGCAGCCCGCTGCCTGCCGGTGTTGAGTCTGGTCTTGAGGGTGGCCTTGGATGCATTTTAAAAGGCAGCGCAGACGCTCTGCGGGGATAACATGGAATGATTATTTTAGGGCAGATTTTCCCCTAAAAAAAAAAWAATAGTTCTACATGCACTCAGTTTGATCTTCACACAAAGGATTTATATAAGAACTCACTTCTCTCTGTCGGTTACAGAAAAAAAAAGCGTGCTGGCAGGATTTAGGGAAGTGTGCAGGCAGAGGATAGCGGCAGACAAAAGGGAGTTTTTCTTCTAAGAACATCTGCACAGCTGGAGCTCTGGCAGCGCTGCAGTTAGAAAGCCTAGGTGTTGCCTGGCCGGGGCAAGGGACAATGTCTGCTCGGCACCCTCCTGACACACAAATTTGGCCAGCGGTTCTTAGAGCAGTCCCCAGCCCTGTCCCCTGCCGTGTACACACAGACGTATACGCATTACTTTTTACCATCAAATGCCTGTGTTTGGGAATCTGCCACCCTGGAGGTAAACTATACGTAAAAGATCTGAGGGTAAGGGTGGAGGAAGAAACTGTGACTCCTTTACATGCTGAAGTAGAAGTAAAACAGGCATTGCTGCAGTGGCTCTAGACCAGCACAAACCCAACATCCCAACTCCTAGATGCCCTGCAAAAATGTGCCTATAGCTCAGGGKGGAGAGACTTACCAACAGGTCTGCTGGAGAAACAGCCCTGGCAGCCAGCAAGGACCCAGCAGGATAGGAAAGATGCTCCCTTTCGGCGCCTGCACCCCCAAAAGTCTTTCTAAGGTCAGGTCACCACCTACGAGTGTAGCACTGGCTGACTCTGTCCGATCTGCTTTGTGGCCTGAAGGAAATGTGCGCATGAGTCTGAAGGTGCTCAGATTTTTGTCTGTCTCGGGCTGGCCCTGTTCAGCTATCTCTGCCCTCCCAGGGGAGTGAGTCCCAAATCCAAAGACAGATCCTAACAATACAACCTGCGTGCTTGCCTTTAATATAGCATGATGCTTAAAACTGAATATAAGCAGGGATAAGGCTTTAGATCTTCCTCAAATCTCAGTGTAACTTTGAGTTTGTCAGACAGTACTGAAGTGAGAGATCTGGAGTAGGAAAATTAGTGAACACAAAAGTCATGGTATTTACTCAGTTTATGCATTTTCTCTCTTTTTTTCATAAAACCTGCATAACTGGCGTGTAATTGTTTTGCTAAGTGAGCCTTGAAAGCGAAAGTCTTGATAGCTGTCACATATCTTCTTTGTAGTACAGTGTGTTGTCCTTAGAAGCTAATCAGTAGAACTTGCTCAGAAGAACTTAATCAGCAGAACTGAGCACATTGTCAGTGCTTAACAAATAATAAATTATAATAATAACAGCAGTTCCTTTTGACACAACCTATCAAACTTTTGCTTTATCTCCAGGAATGCCTTCCCTGCCTCTAGTTAGGATTTAATACCTACTACAGCTCTGCTTACTATGGTTGAGAGGACCGGTGATACGACCTAACAGGGTAGAAGTATTGATTGAAATGAAAATTTGACAAACGGCAGAAAAAGAATCCCGAGAAAGTTCTTAGGCCGTTCCTTTTCACTTATCAGTGTTGCTTCTAAGACTTAAAAATTGAATTCAAGAATAGATTTGATCCGCTCAGTTGTTAAAATGTAAACCACTATGTGTACAAGGTAATAGAATCACATTTGAATTTCCTGATAGTCTCTTTTTTAAAAGACAGACTCATTAGGCTTTCCTTACAGAAGGGTGAATGTATCCAGAAGCACATCTATTATTATTAATGATTTTTATTATAAGGAGCTTGGATTGCTCAGAAAGTTGTTAACATATCTGGGGCTATCACTTCTTTGTCACGATTGTAATTTGGCCAGGGCTGGGAGTTAGTTACTGACAATAATTTCATTTTCTGATTGTTTGGTAGTTTATATGTAATTAGTTGGTGGGTTTTATTCACTTTCAACAAGATGTATATCCACGTTATAAAGAAAACCACCGGGGCAGCTCTAAGCTGCTGCTAATTGTCACAGGCTTAAATGGAACCGTGTCAATTTATCCCAGTTGAGGATCTGACCAATGATCACGACTGGCATTAATTAGCAGATGTGTTATCAGACTCCGCGGAGATGCCCCAGGTTGAGTGACAACAGAGGCGCTCAGCTGCCGCGGCCAGTGGAGCCGTGCCAGTTTGGCCGCTGATGGTGCCGTGCCCGACGCTGGCAGCTGGAAAGTCCAGGTCACCCCTGACGGAGGCACGGTGGTGGCTTCTGCTGCCAGTCCCCRTGCAGAAGGAGCCCCAGAGCTCAGGGCAGTCGGTTGTATTAAAACACAAGCAACATCTAGGATGGGGGAAGGCGGGGAGGGAAGAGGGGGAGGATGCTCCYGCGCTGAACCAACTCATCCCTGGAGCCTGGTATGCACGAGAGATTGCATTGCTAGTGTGACGCGAAAGCCACCGGCAAATGTGTTGGGACTCTGTCCTTCTGGGGTACGTGTGCACCGTCTGAGCTGACACTGTAATGCCAGTTGCACGTGTGTGACAGAAGGGTGGGGGACACACCTCTAAAAAGAAGGGATCCTAAAAAGCAATAGCATTTCACAGTGGCAGCTACTGACACCTGCAGCGCTATTATAGCTGTAAACTAGGGGTTTGGAGCATGACTAGAGAAGTGTCTGGAGCAGGTCACGTGGGTGAATGAAGAGCAGGCACATGACTAATTTGAGAGGCTGCATCTTTACCAGGAGAAAGGAAGAACATACCGTTGTCCCCTTGCATTTATCTGGGTGCAGTGTGGGTTAAAACCAAGCCAATAACCTGTGCAGAAACTCCTTGCTCAATAACAGCCACCCCATCTCCTTTCTCATTCCCACCTGCCACCACGGGATGGTGGAAAGGAACAAGCTGCCCAGTTAACGCTGTGGGACCTTTGTAAAGGTTTCTGGTCTCTCAATGTTCACAGGACAAACCCAGACCTCATGTAGCTCAGGGAGTAATCTTTTCAGCCTTCACCAGCTACTGACACAGTTTCAAAATCGGTTCAAGTTAACTGACCCATGCATTTTGGTGCACTGGGAAAAATTTTCTTTTCACTGTGAAATCTTTTTGTTGTAACCCAGGAAAGGAAAACAGCAGGAAAGTGAGAGTTAAATAGTACTGGGAATGCAGAGGTCTTTAGGCTGGTCTCAGGCCTCTGACACAGCCGATGGGAAGATGCAGGATATCTGAGGAAGGTGCAACAGTAACCACCACCTGCAAATCCTCTGTCACCCTTTGTGCACACTTTTCCCACCATTTTAAGCAAGGTATGAAAAGATGTTTAGGCATCTATTTGCTGTGACAAATCTGGGTCCTTCACTGAATAGTCATCTCTGGGCCCAAAGCCACAAAAGGAGATGTCTGAGATGTGTGGCATATAGATGTCCAATCCCAACCAACACACCCCCTAAGTTCATCGCCCACATTTTTGCTAATAAAGATCTCAAGACATCTAAAATCCTTCTTCTGCTCGTGCCTCTTGGCCAGGCAGTCACCAGCTCAGCTGAGCTGAACTTCTCTGCAGCTAATCCTGATTCGTTTCCTCAAACTACGCATTGCTTTGCCCACATCTCTTCAAAGAGCGACCTGGCAAAGCACATGTAACAAATGATCAGGACTGAGCAGTACACAAAGTGCAGCACCTGTCTTCACTGTCATTCAGAGTAAATACCTTTGAAGTCCACCTGAGCTTCAGGGGGTTCAAGCCCTTATCTCTTATCTGCAAAGAGAGCAGGAACGCTAGCCAGGCAGCTACAAGCTAAATATTCATGGGAAGATATTTTCCATACTTCCTGCAGAAGTGGTGCTGATAGGCATAAGGTTCTCTGGGAGGAGTTTAAGGCAATAAGGTGGAGAATAAGATACCTTCTCCAGCCCTCCTCTGCTGAATTAGCTTGCTCTACACTTAGCTGTTTCGGATTGGCACAAGATAGAGGATCTTGTTCGGTATACTCATTGCTGCGTAAGGCGTTTCTAAAATATTGGCTTCACAGCCTAATGAAAATACAGTGTTTTTTCAGAAAAATCGGTAGAACATATCCTCAAAGGATATACAGATGTGATGATTATTGGAGTTTTAATTAAAATAGCAGGTAAAATAAGTATTATGGTGTGTTATTATTTCTAAGATAACAACAGAATAAAGGTGCCCATTTCTTTCTTGAGTGCAATTTTCTAAATGAAAAAGTAAACATTAATATCTTCAGAGATCTTACTGATCTTGTACGATAATTTAGAAAAATATCTCTATTAGGGATAGTTATATATGCTTTTTGTTGGAAATGCAATCACAGGATATGCACATAGCTGCAATCTGTAGACAGATTAAGTAAATTAAATCACTCAATGTCTTTTTTCAATAGCTCTAAAGTTAAAAGTAATTTGCAAAGAAAATACTCAGTTTCAATTGGTTTGTAATATCTGTTAATGATCTTTGGAAAAATTTCTGATAACATGCGGGAATTCCCTCAGGGACAGGGTTGTGAATAAGTGGATTTTTTTAAGTTTGAGATGTCATTAGCTAGCGATTTCTTTGAAGTAAAAAGCTGTTACGGAATAAATTGCAGAGGTATACAAGTGAACAGGACAATCATTTTTATGAATAATATACATTTTTTCCACTGTGCTTTCTGCCCCCCAAAGAAATGATTTACAATCTAACTTGCCATTACAAACATCCTGGAATCACAACTCCGTGTGCATTTTGTGCTTACTTTATGTATATGCTTTGTCTTTATACGAAAGTACAGATTGCTGGTGTAAAACCGCTAGTGTAAGGAGCTGATTTGCTCCTTTTAATTTTTTTTTCTTTTCTTTTTTTCCCCCAGTAGATAACTTTTCCGACCGACAAGGCTGAAATCACTTCCCATAACTGAAATGGCTCCAGGACAGCTATTGACTGGAAGACATCCTCTCCAATTTCTTGTGGGGCCTGTAAGATGACTGAAGTTGTAGGTAAGTGCAATCACGCAAAAAAGGGCCTCTATTCTCTTGGTACCTTGTTACCATGGTAACCATGGTACCACGAGATCTCCTGGCCTCTGCCCCCATCTGAGGATATCTGAAGTAGAAAAGAGTGCAGAGGCACCATAGACTACACCTGCCCATGGGGAACATTGTCCTGCTTCTGAGGTTCAGCTGTACAATTCAGTGATAGGCAGTTGAAGGTGGGCCTTATGTCTCCATAAGCTCCTGTGAGTGGGTCTGGGTTTATCAGAGAGGGACAGGGGACACTCTGAAGGGATGCTGGTCTGGGTGATGGGGTGCTAGGACTCCAGGGTGTGCTGTCACATAGATCAAAAGATAAGGCTAGTTGCAGCCATTGAGCCTTTGGTTTCCTCACCTTCCTCCAAACCTCTTTTGCCCAAGACCTTATTGATCTTGGTCTGCTTTTTCCTGATCTGCAGACAGAGCTGTAAGGTACACCATGCTAGCATGAATATGACTGCTGCCTCCAGGATTCCCACACAGGGTTGGAGGAGAAAGGATTTGTCCAGCTCTAGAAAGAGACATGAACAGCCACCAGTTTGAAAAGCCTCCTAGTTTTCCTGATCCTCTGAGGGCCCAGTGCAGGAATCTATACCTGCCCTGATAATCCATCAGTAGGTCAGACAGCCCCTCAATTCCCATATGTAGATGTTCAATGATGCTCTGCAGTTACTCTGAGAGTAGTAGGACTCCTTCCTGGCTGCTCCTTAACAGTCACTGGCACTGGTCAATCCTAAGATGCSGTGACTTTGACAGAGGCCGATACCAGACAATATGGAAGGAGACTCTCCCTCCTCACTGCGTGTTTAAGAGTGTAACAGTTTACCATGGACAAAGATGCCCTTCCTGACCCTGTCTATTGACTGGCAGATCCCAAGAACCACTGGGATGATTAGACATTATTACATAATACCGGCTAGTAAAACTCTCACAGATTTTTTAACGCTAAGAGCAACCATTATTATCATCTAATCTGATCTTCTGCATAATACATTGCTACTGAATTTAACCCAGTCTGAACTTTGTGTGAAGATTTGCTTTCATGCCTAAAAGAGCCTCCTCATTTACAAATATGATGCTGTTTCTCTCAGTACTATCCGTGCAGCAGCAAGTTCCATTAATTAACTGTACATTGTTTGGAAAAGCAATACCTCTTATCCGTTTGAAATTTGATACCCCTTCGTTTCACCTTGCAGGATAGGAAAGGTTTTTTTTTCCCTTTGCTGCTAATTAGGTTGGAAGATCATGAGGTCGAAATGTTATTTATATTATAGTCATGCTTAAGCAGAGCTCTGACAAAGCCTGGGGATCCCATTGCACAAAGTGAGGGAGACTGTGCAAGTCCTTCGGGGCTGAGACTATTTGAATAGACAAATGGCACATTTTCGAGGGAGCTGAGTGATTTAACTGAAAAGATTGCCAGGCAAGTCAATGGATTTGTACCTCTGAATCACCTATGCTTTTCTGAAAAACTCATCCAAAGTTTGAAAGAAAGGTATGGAAAAGTGAAGTTTCTAAAACTGAGACCAAAAAATGAGTTTGGGATACAGTCAGCAAAGGAAAAAAGGTGTTGCTAATAGGTAGCTCTGTGTCCTGTCTGCTGTCCATAGGTCACATTGGCCTCCAGTGGCTGAAAGTCCTCTAAGAGAACAAGGTACACTGAGGAAAATATCTGCAATGTCTGCTTCACGCAAGGGCCCAAAGCCTTCCAGAAGAACTGCTAGGGTCCAAGGACATCTTCTAGATTATCTCAGGCAACAGCACATGTTCCAAGTTTATGGAGAGGGTTCATGTATGATTTGCAGTCACATGAGGGTGAATCTTCCCTGAGAGACAAGCTGGTGCTTGTATTCTTTATCTATTCTCAAGAAATTTCCCATCCTTTTAACTTTTATAATTTTTATTGCCACTCTCTGGACTTGTTCTATTTCTACTTTCTTTTTTCAGGGATGAGGTGACCAAATTTGAAGACAGTATTCAAAGTGAGGATGTGCCACTGATTTATATAATAGCATTATAATATTTTCCATATTATTCTCTAAAAGTCTTTTCTTCGTACAAACCCCATAAGATTCTTTTTAATTCTTTGAACTACAGTGCCTTTTAACATCTGTAGTTTACTCTGATCAGATTTTGACAAAGGAATAAAAGGCTCCATTTTTCACATAGAATTTTATTTATTGTTTGAACTTTAGAGGAGAAATTGGTTAACTTACAATTTAAAATTCTTGGCAATGTAGACCATTGGGCAAGGATTTAATTATCAGCCCTTCTATACTTTCTGTAGAAATGTGTGAGGCTGAAAGTTGGTGTACAAGGTCTTGGCTCAATAGACTTGTCTTTTGTTTTATAAACACAGCCAAAGACTTAGTTTGGAGCTGCCAACATCCCCAAAGATGTCAGAAACGTCGTTCACCTCTACCCCCTTCCTGATGAAACATGCTGGGGCCATGCATTTACCTGCCGTTCAACCAGGACCATGCACACGTGCAAGCGGTACCCGCGTTCTGCGGTCTCCTGTTTACTGTACCTCACGCCTCCACGCCAGGTCAGGGGAAGACCCCTTTGAAAATGAGGCTCTTGATGACTGCAGAGGGTGAGGATCTCGCTCTCGTGTCGCAGCTGGGCGTTATGCCTTCGTCAGGGTATTAGAAAAGGCTCAGGGAAAACAGTTACATCTATTCTATTGCCTAAGACACTTCCTGCAGCTACTGCCTCTCCTTAGAGTTACCAATCCAACTGCTGACCCTGGCTGACCCTACTTATCCTGTAAAAGCTGACAAGATCACAGCCTGAAGCAGTATAGCCACAGGCTCAATACTGGGTACCAAAATGTCTGTTTAGTATTTTCAAGAAACGCTGCTCTAAAGATTTACAATACCAGCTGCTAGATATATGGACAACACCAACGCGCAGCCCTGACCCCTGAACATTCAGCACCACTTACACAGAAATTTGTGCCTCTCAAGGGGCCAACACTGAGCTGCCACAAAATAGTGATTCCCCACCTGCAAGTGAGCTGGAATTTAAGCATCATATAATTATATACACTCAGACATTGGGTAAAATTATTTGAAAACTACAGTCTTGAGTTTAGAATTCATTGTTGGCTTCTTTCCTCAGTTGCATTACTGCTTTAGCAACAGAAAGAGCTCTGCCATTTCTGTGTAATACATTTTTTTTTTTTAGTTTAGTATAGAGAATTGTCTTAATTCTTCCGTGACCACAGCAGTTTTTCATGAGAAGTTATTTTTAGATGAACTGTAAGTTTCTTCCCTAGCAAACATGTTAGCTCCACTGTATGAAAGCAAATGCACATTTTCCCAGATACCTCTAAGGATAAACACAGGTTTAAATATCCAAGAAATATTAAGGGACCGATCTGGTTTAGTTGTATATACATTCATACACAATATACATTAATAGTTCTTGCAGAGTGGTGGTTTTTTTTTTTTTTTTCTTTTCTTTTTAGGACAGCAAAGACATGGAAAAGACATTGAGGTCCTATTGCTTCTGTCGGAAACTTCTGCTGGCTACAGCATGAGTTGGATAGGGCCCAGAGAAACCAAATACACACAAGTAACAATGAGTTGGCCATACAAGCAAGGAAAATCACAGATAACAGGTGCACACAAATTAGTAATGTACCTTTTAGGTCATCCAGTACAGCTCCCTGACACCATGAGATTGTTTCCTATGGCATATTTTCGGTTGTTTTGCGTGCCTAGATTAAATGTCCTAAGTGATGCCATGTCCCTAGGGAGAGATTGTGCTGCCCAGAGTATCTTGTTGTCAGAAGTTTTTTTTCCTTTCTTAACATCATCATATTTCTCCTACTTATGTCCCTTTGCAAATCTCCTTCTTTTCCTTCATTGATGCTATTTTCCTCTAGTATCTTTTAACTAGTGTGATGATGTGTTTAGTTAGCATTAAGCCAACCCATAGCTATTTAGCTCATTTAACCTTCCCTAAAAAATCAGTCCTTTCAGTCTCCTGGTTATTCTTCCTCTCCTCTTGTCAGACTCCTGCCTGTCAGTATCTTTTTTAGTTATGAGATTTTAAAGATGTGATGCATTTCTCGGAACTAATGACAGATATGGTATAGAGCTGAGCACCCTCAATGTCTTCTCACTGAGAAACCCTCCTGATGTGCCCAGGGGAAAGCTGCCCACGCTCTGGACAGACACACAGGTAGAGTAACCTGCTCAAACCACTTCCTTGGCGCCATTTATTCTATTGGCCAACAAAAACCTGTTAAAACAGTTAACCCAGTAGTTCAAAAAACAAATACATGTCATTATTTTATTTTTATTTTTTATTTTATTTCTCACCATGTTAGGAGATAGAGTAGCACTGATAAAAAGATACTTGTTGCTGTTGTTGAGATTTTCTAACACTCGGTCGTGGACATCACAGTCTAAACTTATGGAAGACGTCATCTTCCATAACTATATCTGAGTGTTAGGAGAGTACATTGTAGAAAGTAATTATATACATAGTCACAAGCCTAGCTGTTCACTTCAGGCAATAAATTCTGATCAACAAACACCACTCCTTTAGTGCTAAATAAGATCTTGGTTGTAATTGAATGTCTTTACCTTTGTGTTCTGTTGGATTGGAGGAATATCATTTTAATCTGCTCTCTTTAAATTTTCATTAAGGAACGTTTCAGCTACCTGCAGCCTCATCTGATGATATTTAATGATATCAGCTAGCTCGGTCTTCCGTGCACCAGCCGGGGCTTCTTTAAATTGGTCCACTGTGTGGAACGTTGTTTTCAAGTTTAATGTACTTGGAATCAACCTTTTAAAATAAACTCTCTAAAGACAGTTTATATACATAGTGCACACACATACATGCATGCGTTTATATGTGCATGTATGTATATGCATATATATGTGTAAGTGCACACATATGTACAGAAATGCTGATCCTATTCACCTTCTTGAAACCATTTCAGCTAGTATTAACATAAACGTGCTGTTAAATTGGCAGTGTTATACATTTTTGTTGGAGTTTACTTCTGTAACATAAAATCAGAAAGAAAAGCTGTGAAATTCATGCAGCTGATGACATAATGGTAGGATCTCGTGATGCTGAATCTCATATTTCTAGGAGTGTGGGATGGGTGTTCCTTGCTGAAATAGTTATACTGCCTATTGCAATATATGTTTCCTTGTTTTCATGTGGGCACTGAGATGTCCGAACCATTAAACGTATATGGTGTGATGAGTCCTGTGTTCCTTATTTGTTCTAAAGAAGGCATTAACTTTCTATGGTTGTTTTATTGTATAATAAAGGCAACTACTCTAAGAATCTGTGATGAACATAGCAATAATCTGTGACAATATGCGTATTTACATTTAATAATGATGTCCAAATGTACATATGTGCATATAAATACACATATATATATACACACAAACACACATAGAGAGACATATACACAAATTAAATGGAACCAATTAGAATGTGGCACAAATAGATTCAAAGCTTACCTGTTATGGCTGTGTGAAGGGATAATYTGAGCTACAAAGACATGCAGGAAAGCATAGCTCAATACACTCCATTGGCTCGTTCCCATTACGCTCAACAGTGACAGGCTGTATGCTAAGACGGGGTACCAGCAGACATTCGCAATGACAGCTGGTTCAAAACAGAGCTTTCAAAATAGTGCAACACCCCTAACTTCCTTCCAAATCTCGGTGTTTGCCAGCTCCTAACTGAGGCTGGTTCTTAAGGTCAGATGTTCAGATAAAAGTTATTCACAAAGAATCTGGTTCTTTATGTTTGAACTGTATATATATTCAACATATAGGCTCTTCGTTGCCCATGAATTTGCATTTGAGCTCACATATGGATTATGCGTGGCTACTACCTGCAAAAATGATGGATATTTCTTCCTGATACCGTGCCCTGTTTGCCTGAGATTGTCCTCTATTTAGTTCTCCACTCTCTTGTGGGCTACATAAACAGAGATCCAAACAGTAGCTGTTTCTTTTTACTGGGACAAAAAAATCCCTCAGCCTCTCTGTTGAGAAATGGAGGAAAAGTGGCTTCCCTTTAACATCACCCACATCACACCCACTATGCTCAGCCAATTAGGAACACAGCAAAAAAAAAAACCTTCAGTTGTCCTGTGTGACTTTTCCCGGTGGATGCATATAGAATCTGGAAATAAACACGTTCCTCCTTTGGAAGGAAATGCAAACAGGGTTTATCTATTTGCATTTGAACTCAGTGAAAAATAACCAGGCACAGAAAGCAAGCTTGAAGATAAGACATGAATATAAGTAAAGCTAAATTTCACTAAGCTACATTCAAGTGAAATGTGCGTGTTGTTATAATTACTACACAGAACATGCACTAATTAATTGTTATGCTGTGCTGGTGAAATAGTTAAGTATTACATATGGGGCAAGTAGAGGAGCTTACCCTGGGATGCTATTGACTTTGCTGAGAAGCCATTATGTGGGGAGCATGCCATGAACAACCTTGAGAAAATGAGGCTGGTGAACTGATTTGGTCTGAGAAATGACTTTTCAAGGTGGTTAGAAAAATATTTTAAATCTATGATAAATTTTAGCTGTAGCACTGGACTACCAAGCGTGTGTAGTGTGTTCAAAAGCACTTTTTAATTCACTGTATCGCCTGGGGACCCCAAGCGCTGAGCGTCAGACCTTCAGAGGAATTCAGACAGCTAAAAGTGCTGCTGTTTGGGGATCTTCAGAACTGCCTGGACACTTCCCTCCAAATGAAATCAAGGAGACCTGGGCATCAGGGCACTTCAGAAAAGCATTGACTAGGTGCGTATCAGTCTCTTGGGGAGCTGGTACTCATTTCAGGAGTATTGACCCTGCTTTAGCTGGAGGTGCCTCTGGGGAGATGCCTAGGGGAACAGGATGAGTCTATGCTCATTTCTGGAAGAGGTATGGCTCTCTTGCAAACCAGAGGCTTGTGCCGGGCTGCTTCCCTGTGGCTGGCTGGCTTGGCTTACTGACACCCGTCCTGCTAGCTCCAGCATGGTGCGTGTGAGCAGTGTTGGCCACGCACTCTGGCTGGTGATGCTGCTGTTTGCCATCAGCCTTCCCTCCTGGATCAGGGCCGCTACCGATTGCTGAGGGGTGGCCAGGAGCAGTTCCCTCTGGTGAACCTCTTTTGTGCTTTTATCTCCCTCTTCTTGGCAGTAAGCTGCCACTGGCTCCCAGCCATGGCCCTCTCGCCCTCCCCAGTGCCCAGCTTGCGTGCTCAGCCAGTGCCTACATCTCTTCCAGCAGCTGGCCCTACTTTTCCTCCACAGCTGGCTGCTGCCCCCTACTGTGGTAATTATTATTTATTATGGATATTCAGTGTACATTATGTGTCCAGAGTCCAGTACTGTCTGAATCACTACCAGGGTCCCACTGTGTGGGCAGAAGCACGCAGCAATACACAGTTGTTCCACATCGATATTCACCCGACTCTCACGCAGGGAGAGACTGAGGGGGAAGGAGTGAAGTTGGCTGTTGGCACCTATTAGCACTATCTGATGTGACACTTACTCTCTGTCCTGTGTTACATGACTCCAGCAACAGCACGGCTGAGTGCAGAACTGCTTTTTCTCCACCTTGCTATCAATAGCAGGTCTCCAGCTATTCCTGCTATCTAGCAGGAAACACCTGAGGTGTTTTCCAAAAGTCGTGGTCGCTGCTCAGTCACAGTTTAACTCCCTGTTGCTGTGAATGCAGATATTGCTTGGTTTTCAGTTGCTGTCAAGAAGTAATGCCCTTAGACCACAGCATGGCTCTGTGGGACATCATTTTCTTTCCTGTTTCTCTCCCCACCTTCTTCTCTGGGATTCTCTGTTCACGCCGGTCCCTTTGTGCATGCGTCCTTCTCCTCCTTGCACTTCACCCTTCCTCCTCACCCTGCCTCCCTGAAGGCATCACTCTCAGTTAAAAACAGAGGAGCTTTAACTCCCACAACTAAGTGCACAAGCAAAAGCACCTGGAGGAAGAAGCAGCTTTTGTACGTTCAGAAAAATACAGAATCCTAAACATATTTCACAAATACATGTACATGCGTGAGAGCCAGGTTCTCAGCTGTGGTAGTTAGGGTTAGCTCTGTTCAAGAAGATGGAGCAATACTGCTCCACGACAGCTGAGGATCTGTCCCAGTATGTAAATGTAAATATCTATTTTTACAAGCCCTCCTACAGTTTTCTTAAAAAAAAAGCTTTCTTTTTAGACACTGAAAGCATACAAGCAGTCAGAAATGTCCCACTTTCTATATTTTGTCTAATTCCTACCTCTGACTTCCTTTGAAAGCTCTCAAATCTAATGAATTCAAAAGAGACAGAGTGAATTAAAACTGAAGTAGCTTTGCCTTCAGTGCACTGGGTCTGCAGGAACTGAAAAAAACAGGAGAGAAACTGAAAGGGTACSAAGCCATGTAAATCCAGATAATTTAAAATGTTTGATTGTAAGCGGGCTCGCCAAACCCAGCAAAATTCCCACTGTCCTATTACTTGTAATCTTCTGCCCTTTCAGCTAGCTGCAGCAAGTTARTGTCAAGAGCAAATACTCACGTAATGCAATCTCTACATCAGAGCACTTTCTGCCATGAGTCACTTTTTAAATTGTTTTGAGTTTACATTTAATTGCTTCCTTTGCATGCTATGTGTACACATGCACTCCCCCCGCCCCCCATATTTCCTACGTAACTATCACGTAGGCTGGAGGTACAGTCTGGATATGGAGTATTCAAACCTCAGAGCTCACGGAGTTTGAATCCAGGAACTGATTTGTCCTCTTTTAAGATGGGAACCACATGTGTGACTTGGATCCAGATCTGGGGTGGATTCTGGATACGCTAATTTGAATGCATTAGGATTTGGGATTCAGACTCATTTATTTGTTATGACACCAGTCCTAATACCCACTACTGGGTGTGCACCTTTCCCCTCACTAGAAAGAGAAATGCTTCCCATATTCACCTCCTCTGGACTGATTTGAAGTTCATTCCAGAAACAAATCATCTTCAAGATATTTTTCTCAATTTTATTCCTTAACATCCTCTATGGCAATTGCTTATAAGTGACTTCTGCAAAAACTTTTGAACACTGGGATTACTTGGTCACCTTCATCTGAGAAGTCCCTGTTATCCCACTCTCCCTCTGAAGGCTGCTCCACTAGTTTTTCAAAGTACTCCAACCCTACAGGGAGGTGCTTTTCCCCCTTGTAACAGCCTCAGTGGTTTGAGAGACTGAAGAACTGGGGTGTTCCTGTCCGACAAACTCTCTCTTGAACTGCTGTTCAGAACCGGTTTCTTGGGCTCCCTAAAACTGTGGTAAACTTCAAAGCTCTGCAATTCCCAGGATTTTCCTCATCTCCTTTTGAAGACAGGCAACATAATAGGGCTTCCCAGCCTTCTTGTGCTGCTGCATTTTTCAAGGGAAGAAGGCATCCCCTTGTCAGTATCTTGTTTTTATCTCACTTTATTTCCCCTCAGAACTCCCAGATGAACACCATCCGGTTGTGGTGATTTACTGCACTTGAGTTCCTCAAGTTACTCTACAACTTCCTCCTCAGAGACTTCAATCTGTATAAAGGCCACACTCTGATTTTCTTTGCAAAGTGCCTTTGGCACAGGAATTTCTACACGACTCTCAACAACAGACATGATGCAAGAGACTCATTTAGCTCCTCTGCTAGCTTGTTGCACTCTTCTCCTGACACACTTTATAGGGATCTCTGGGGATCTCTGGGGCGCTTTGGTGCATAACCCAGCCTAAGATTTAGATTCACCAACAGGTGAGGCTTGGCTCTCAGCTGGTATTCTCTCGCTGCTCCACTGAAGGGTATTTCGGCACACTGCTGCAGCCGCTCTCATCACATCTTATTTGGCTGGTTTATTAAGCCCAATACCATTCCTCTGCACTACATCTGTCACAGGTGGGTTAAATCTTTGCTGATGCAAACTGGTGCTGTCCCTGGGAAGAACGTTCAGGTGAGGAGCTGGTCCTGCAGGAGCTCCCTCCCCTCGCGCTACGGCAAGCGACCCCCCGGCAGGCTGAGTGCTCAGCACAACCGGGAGGAGCAGGACCCGCATCCTAGCCCATGGCCTGGCCCTCCACCAAGTGAAGAGCCCCTTGGTCTTTTACCTTTGATAAAGGGAAGCCAGAGGGCTGCAGCAATCCTTTCTCTTTTTCCCTCTTTCTTTTGTAGATCTTTATTTCTGTTTCTTCCCACTCCTTTTCTGTTTTAAGAAAGACAGAAACTGCTGTATGGCAAATCCAGTCTTTAATGATTGTGAAGGACAGAACTAGAACATCAGAAATGGACCAAATATTCTCCGTGTCCTGTTTTATTTTCTGGCCAGTGTAGGCTGGCCTTCAGTCCAGACGTTTCAAAAGGAGGTCAGTTTTATGAAAACACGTGTTTGCCAACACTACTGAGCTTTGTGACATAAAACTTAGTTTAATGAACTTTGCAAACATGTGTTTGCAAACACTACTGAGCTTTGTGACATAAAACTTATTTCAATGAACTTTGAACAATGAACCATTACTTGGTCTGTTTATAGAATCAGACCCGAGATACTAGCTTAATTTGTATTACAGTCACTAAAGATATATATTCCTGATTTGAGACACAGACGAACATCCCTTTGATATGGGAGGGATATGAGATCGACATTGACTATAATTGCCTAAGGCACAGATACGGAAACTATATCTGAAACCAGTTCCATGGCTTCACCCATCAATGAGAAAAGTATTTCTGCTGTTGTTGAGGTTGTCCTAGCTTTCAGAAAGGGTATCCTTATTTCACTAACTTTCTTATTTCAAGTGAAGAAGAAAAATCTGACACCAAACAGCTCTACTTTGTCATTGGCTTTTGGGAGTAGATAGAAGACCCTGAACTTCCTAACCTTTCTAGGTTGATGTTAAATATGTCTCAAGATCCATAATTCCAGAGCTGTCAGTCGAAGTCCAGTCTATTACATCTATATCAAGATACAAACAGGCATGCTCATCCCTAACACATCTGTTTAAATAAATGAAAAAAAGTCTTAGAAATTAATTGGGTCCTTAATTTCCTAAAGTTTGGGAAATCACACACAGGGCAGGATTCATTACACCTTGCTGTAGCTGTCTTAGAATTAGCTATCTAGTCTCAGGTGACTCTTTTCTTTCTCTGCCTTCTGGAGGTGGCACCTCCAGATCTCACTCAATTGTTTATTGTGGCCATTTTAGGATGGTATCTCAGATGGCCATAGTAAAATAGGTCTCTGTTACTGGTGGAGTCTCCCTTTCTCTCTCTTGACTACAGAAGGAGCATAGGCAATTGCCTTCAACCAAACCACTAAGGTGACATTATCCCATTCTTAATGTCTTGGTTCATTGCCATTTTAAATTTAAGTTAAATTAGTATTATTCTGATTTGATATATATTTTTTCTTTTACTGTAGTCCACAATATTGACGATGCCTCCCAAACATCCCACTTCTAATCTGTTTTCACTGAAATGATTTTCAGATTTTCTGCTTTACGTGATGTAAAGAGAAATGCTACTTTATTGGTCTCATTTTCATCACCTATAGTGTTCTCATTTTATCTTTCAATATTTTGACTGAATGTGGTGATATGCTAGGATCCCACTTAACAGTGCATGAGCAAAATCTCAGCAAATGGCCTTGTAGTGCAGTACAAAGTTAAGATACAGAGAATAAACTGTAGCGAGGCAGCTTTTAAGATGTTTCTTCTAACTGATATAACCAATTTTGTACAGTTATAATATTACATTGACACAATATATCACAATTGGTTTCAAAGTATCAAATTCAAATCGGTGCGAAAGTATAATCTCAATGGCCAGAACAAATATAATGTGTGGATATTTAGAAAATATGGTTAGCAATAACTAAGTGAAGTAATTGAAATAATACTATACAGCAGTTCAAGCAATTTCTATTTTTCCATTTTTGCACTCTACCTTCTCACGAAACAAACAGGCTACACAACCCCCTAAAAAGTAAGTTTCTAAGAGATCAGAAATGTTTCAGAGGCCTTTAGGAAGGGACACCCAAAGGTATACAAAACACAGAAAGAAAAGTATCTGTTCATGTTAGTAAAAGGAAGCCAACAATCCTAATAATGAAGCAAGGCAAGTCTTGGCCCTTTGTTTCCATCATGCTTCCCGTGATTGAAAAGCCAGTTACATGGCCCTGCTGGCGGCAGAAGAGCACCTCTTATCGCTAATGCTCTTGGCAAGGTGCAAAAAGTAGAAAAGCTTAGCCCTGGGTTTTGGGTTACTTTTGGAGTCTGCTTAACCTGTGGAATGTGTGCACTGTCAGGACACAGGCTGGCCCCTTCTCCCCCGCATCGCCAATTAATTTTTCTCATTAAAAGTTGTACGCTATTCTCTTTCTCTATTCTCTCCCTCCATTTTTAAGATACTGAAGCCATTGTTGTTGACTCAGGTTCCGGTTCACCTGTCGATGGTCTGTTCACTCTCAAAAGAAGCTTTCTGGATACTATTGCATCATCTCACCTTCTTGCTACACTTTATCCAGGAATGTGCACCACCTTCCTCTCCTCTTCATAGGATTTTTGCCAGGACTTTACAAAGTCTTGCCTGCCCACATGACAAGGCAGATAGTGCCTGGAAGCACCACCTCCTGTGTCAGTCAGGCTTCCAGTCTACCTTCTCTACCATTCCTCCATGCCCCCATATGGCTTACTGCATGGAACTATAAGAAAGCTAGACAGAACATTTTTTGGAGAGTGCCTTCTTTGCATTGCCTTCCTTGCACATACCTGCACAGTCCCATACAGTAATCCATATTTTCGTTTGGGATGTATAGGAAGTATCCATAGGCAAATAACAAATAGCCACTATCATCATCATCTTTGTGGATATCAAACACTGTTGTGTAGGTGAACCAGGAGAGAAAGCTTATTGTAAAGTGACGGGGGTTCCTTTCAAATCGAGTAAAGACTATGTTGAAACATCGCACAATTGAGAACATTTGCAGGGATGATTACCTCTTCACTTCACAGTACTCAATATACTGCTCACTTCTGTCAGTAGGAGCTACTTTCTGAGGGAATACTACCAAGTGGAGGAAATCTCCTGTGGCATAGGCATGACTGTTGATGCAAAATGAGTGATTAGTAAACGTCTTTCAGCTGGTGTTGAAAACAGAGACGTGCAAGAAAAGAACCTTGAACACAAACAAAATTAAGTTTGGTTAGCATCCATTCTACCAGTGGGATGATTCATGGTTGCATTGTGTCTGCTGGATTTTCATCAACACTGGAAAATTTTGCCAAAACTAAGATGATGTCAAGACCTTGGCAGAAATCTGTTACTTGCTCATGCATTTGAGTCTGGACAACAGTTTCTCATTTGGTCACAAAACATTTTCTAATTTATCTATTACCTCTGGACTCTTTCAGGTTTTAGGAAAGTTCTGACACAAATTTGGATGTGGAAATGAGATCTTAATGACAGACGTACATACCTCTGTGAAGAGTTATGATGCAACCTCGGCTTGCAATTCTCTGTTCTAGGAGGAATTTTGATTAAACTTCAGATGTGAATGTCACAGTTTAGGGCCATTTATAAAACCTGTGAGTCTTGCAACTGGCTCTGAACATTAGCGTACTTGGAGGGACCCATGACACTCTGTGTGATCTCAAAGTGGCATCTTGGAAGAGCAGTTCTTCTTTTTCTCCCTATAGATCCTTAAAAATATGCAAATCTATGTGATCTGCTTCTCATACAGAGAGTTGTAAATTCAGCTACGGATCAAAGATTAGAGCATATGCCTATTATTGTGGCTGCCAGTTAAACAATCCAAATGTTTAACTCTTTAAAGAAATAGAGGGTCAGCAGCTTTCTGAATAATTGTTTCCAGACAGTCTTCTGTTGGTTGGATTTCTATATCACATTCAACTTCAATTGCTGCTGTAATTTATCTCCACTCCACAGACTCTAACTTTACCAAATTCACATGTTAGTATTTGAGTCACTTATGCTTAGACAAATCCAGAGCATGCTCCATGGTCATTGATTGTTTTTTACGGTGCCTCACATTAAATGAGAAAAAACAGTGCCATCCCAACACCTGCCTCTGGCCTTTTGTTGTTCTAGGAAGTGCGGAGAGGAAGAAACTAGGCCAAAAATAACTCAAAAATAAATCAAGTCAGGATGTGTACTAACCTTTTTGTAAGCTTCTCTTCACTTGGGTGTCAACAGTCAGAACAGGGGATGTTTTGCTGACAGCCATGGTTGCCAGCATAGTGCCACATTGTGAGAGTACACTTCTTCACTGGGTCGCACTTTCTTGTCTTTCAGTCTTGCCTTGTCTTCATGAAGAAAATCACTTCAGAGGTGCTCTAATCATGTCTTTTGTTCCACTCYGGTGGGCACTGCCTCACTCTCAAGCCCCCCAGAGAAGGGACCTTGTGTTGGGGTCAGCAGAACCAGGCACACCTTCATTGTGTCCTCCTGGAGAGTCACCACCACCGTCTGCTGCATGCTCTCATGCTGCRCCAGTCTCCTTCACCAACCCCCTCCTGTCTCGGTGCAGTCACAAACCAACCAGTTGTTACCTAAAGTGATGGCAAAAATGGTGTAGAGATTTTACTTTTAACCGATGTTATACTGAAAAGTAAAACACATTGCAACTCTTTTCATATTCCAGTTTTGGTCTGGGCTATTCAATGCCAGTGGGCCCTACTTCATCAAATGACCAAGCCTCAAGTCAAATATTTTCCTCAACAGGCACTTGATTTTGATGAAGACAGCAATGTGTGAGTTTAAACTAAAAAGGGCTGAGGAGATGAAAAGGTTAAGGACACGCTCTAGACCCTTAGCCTCTCCTCAGGAGGAATGATAAACACCTCTCTTTGGCCAGGTCTACTTTCCTACACCTTTCTGAGGAGAAGTAATGGAGAGTGCTATTTATTATGTGTTGGGATGAAGGTAGGGAATGTTTTCCACCATTTAAAAAAATAAAATCCAGAATTTATGGGAGTTTGAAAAGCAATTTCCTTTTAAGGTGCAAATTCCTAATTTGCCACATAAAAGTACAGGAATTAAGTGCTAAATCCTTCTTTGCCAGTGAGACCTGTGAAAGGAGGTATGAAAAAAGAGTTACTGTTAGGTTTCTATTCATGTCTCCTGAAAGCCAATGTATGCAAAAGTGCACTGAAACAGCCCTGATTTTTTCAAAGCCTTCCTGCCGTTCTGACTGACTTTTAAAAAATGAACCCTTGTCCGGTTTTATTTGTGTGGTGGGTTCTGATTTTGTTCTGCCTGTACTGTATCACTTTTCTCTCCCCACCATTAATCTTCCGTGAATGTTCCCCAGGGCACAGTTCTCCCTTTTCTGCATGGAGAGTTTCTATTGAAATTAATGGACATTCTTCTTGTGGGTGGAGGGAAGAATACACCCTTATATCAGCCCTGCTGCAAAAGAAGATTATTCATTGAAAGGAAGCGTTAGTCTCACTCCTGAAAGCCCAAGGTCTAGTCAGGCAGATTATAGTGGGAGATCCCAACAGGAGGTCTAGTACAGAAGTGAGAACTACTTGTGCAACATGAAAACAAAAGCCAGAAGAGAAGACGTTTTAAATGTTGGAACAAAACGCCGTGGAAAGTCAGTGGTTGTACTCTCTGATGAAGTGTACTGTCCCAAACCTAGTTTTAGGGCAGATCCACGCAGTGGAATACTGTGCAGTGAAGATATCCATAAGCGACCTGTAGAACCAGGCATGGTCACGAGAACAGCATGGCTCCCAGCCTAATTTGATCTGCAAAGAGGCGCTGCGATTGGCCAGGGGTGCTGAGCCACACAAATAAGGGTATATTGTGCTGTGCAGATGTACCACCTCATCTGGAACTTGGGCTTGGGAGCTCGGGCATCTTTAACACAGTCGTGCATTGCACAATGTAGACATGCTAATAAGTCTCATTCCCCTTAGAGGCTTAAATGGAAAAGTCTTATGTTCCTTCACAGAGAAACCTTTAATGAATTGAAGAGGGTGTTGACAACCTTCAAGCGGAACTGCATAAATTCTCATAGGAAGGATAGTAGCTGCAATGTGAGGTCTTGAAGCAGGCGGATGACCTTATAAAATATACTACAGTATCTAAGTTTAGTAAAACAAACACACTATACTTAAGTAGGCTATGGAAAGGTAAATACGCTCCAGGAATGGCCCTGAGCAGTTTATGTTACAGTAATGCTACTGTCATGTTTTGGATAGATCATTACTATAGATATTATAATCTAAGTCTAGGAGATAGAATTTAATATGCATAGGAGAAAGCTAAATAGAGGACAAATAGCCCTCTTTTCTCAAATGTATTTTCAAGAATGAACCTCTCCTCCACCTTGTACTCCAAAGAAGTCTAAGGAAGCGTTGCATGGATGTGCTAGGCTACTCCAATTGTTTTAATTCTTTGGGCTATTTCATAGGGGAAATACTACTTGCAAGGATGACTCCTTCCACTGTGCCTGTTTGCTTCCCGTGATGCCTTGTTCCATGCAGTGCTGGAAAGGGTGTTAAAAGTTGGAGAACCACAGTGGCGGACAAATAAGGATTTCTTGTGTGTTTACAGTTTGTGAAACGTTGATTGTTGTGTAATTAACATGTCAGTTACCCTTGGATTTTCAGTTTCAGCAAACGATGTGTTTTTAATGTTTAAATTTGATTTGAACATCTCTGGGAAAGCTCTGCTATTCATTTGTGCATATTTGTATTTTGGTTGAAGATTATATACATATCTATCACGATGATTACTTTAAACAGTGCTCTATCTGCTCCTTCCACCAAACCTGGAATGCTTGCTTTAAGATTAGGCTTGTCAAATTTACTTAAAGTGACCAGGCAAATACATACAACTAATTTTGTTATAGGCAAAATTAACTAATGCTCTTTTTCATGGTGAGATGCTGTAATGATTTTATATAGCAGTCAAACTATTTAAATACTAATGCTGCCTTCATGCTGTAATCACCATTCCAGTCAGATGTCATTTTTAGTAGCCTATAGGGAATTCCATCCCTTAATTATTCTTCAATACACAAACCAAGCATTCTTTAATTGGTGTAAATTGAACAGTGTTCCAACGCAAACAAGGAGAGGACAAACTAATCAATGATTCTGTGCATGTCTATTGGAAAGCTATTGCCATTAGATCAAGTAACAAATCCTCAACTCCATTAGCTTCAGAGGAACGATGGGGGAAAAATACTGCTAATGCTACTTCTTGTTATCAATCAGTAGTGGAAGGCATGTAGCAAGTCATATAGCAGAAGTCCAGCTTTTCTTGAAAGTGCTCATGGAAATTTAAAATATGAAGATATTCCGACTTCAGAATCCCCAGTCATAAGTCTTTGGTGGGGGTTTGACTGGAAACAATGTGTTTTTATCCTCTGCTGTCTCTAGTCATGTGGCCTGTTTTTTATTTTTCTCTTTTAAATAAACGACTCCTGAATGATAACATAACTTTTTTCAACTTGTCAGGAAATTTTTGGTGAATTTTCTTGCTCTCCCAGGCTATACTCCATATATTCATATGTATTTACTACTGCAGCACAACATAAATTGGGT
This sequence comes from Phoebastria nigripes, assembly GCA_035582835.1. Classification (NCBI taxonomy): domain Eukaryota; kingdom Metazoa; phylum Chordata; class Aves; order Procellariiformes; family Diomedeidae; genus Phoebastria; species Phoebastria nigripes. The sequence continues at coordinate 314,779 of JAYKAV010002806.1, forward strand.
GGCTCTCCCGTCTCTTTTTTTAATACTATCTGAAATAAAGGTGCTGTATTTAAGAAACAGATGAAAAATCCGTCTCATAGATGTGTCATACTCACTTTTCATTCTTGTCTCTTTTTATCAATTCTCTAAAACTGATTATTTATCACTGGAGAGGGAAGGAAAAGCCCATTACAAACCTCTGGCCCAGATCTGCCAGTCTTACAGTTTTAGTTAGTTTGGAAAGTGAAACTCTTGTGGAAAGATATATACTGGCTATGGATGTTCACTTTTTAATCTATTTGTTTTTGATATAATATGCTATTTACTGTTTAAGGACCTTTCATGTTGGTTTAAATTGAAGTTTTTAAAACCAGTCTAGCATAAAAAGCTCTAAGTGACATAGACTGGGTAGAGAAATACAGCATCTTCTACAGACAGCCTTTGTTCACCACATTACAGTTGAAAGAAGTGTAGAGCAGGCTCAGTAGATAACCCACCTTCTTAAAACAAGAGGGCTTCTAATTTCCACACGTCCTAATCATAGTCACATTACTTCGCTCTCTGTACCAGACCCCTCAGGGCTGGCTCTAGGGGTTTTGCTGTGAAGTCACATGCGTGGGGCCTGAGGCACTTTTCCACAATGCCTGCAGCTGGGGAGTGTGAGGTTTGGGTTTGGGTGTTTTGGTTTTTTTTTGCCTTTTGCCAGTTGGGATTCTCTAACTGGCTCAGTTATCATGGGTGGCTGGCTTGGGTGGTATAGAAGAGAGCAGCACTAAGGTAATCGCTCTCAAGGTTTCATACTTACTTATTTGCTATGAGGATGAAGATGCTGCAGTATTTGTTTTCTGAGGGAAAGGAAGCTGCTCCCCTCGCCTCCTTTCCCAAACCAATGTGCGTGATTTTCAGGTAATGAATTCCCCTCCATTTCCCTACTCTTGTTYCTTTGCTGGTTGGCTCTTGTGTGTGGTTATACTATTCCTCAACAAAGCAAAGCATCCCATCTGATTTAAGGCATCTTTCTTCTCTCTGTTACTCTTCAGTATCTTCAGTATAGAAGTGATGCTGATGCCAGCAAGTAATTATGACACTTACAGTGGGGTTTTTGGAGTGCTGAAGGGTTTTTTCAAGAGTGATAAGCTACCCCTTTGCTCATCACTCTGCTGAAAGCATGTTCGGAAAGGCAGAGGGTTCTTTGGAGTTTGGGTCTGCTTTTGGACCCTGAAACAAAGGGATGCCAAGTTCCTGGGCCCAAGCAGCCGGGGGACACCCAAAGAAAGCTTGTGGGGCTGCTGCAGGGTGCGGGTGGGATACATGCTTTGAGATGACACCGGACAGTCTGTGGAGTCTGCCTCTGACATGTTATACAAAATAGGGATCTTTTACATTGCCATACCGTGCCAAAGAGAAAACTTTATCAAAGCAGAATGTAGGTAAGAGGTTTTTTTAAAAAGTTTTTCAAGTCAAACTTTTTTGTAAAGCTTGTGAATTCCACTTATTTAAAAGAAGACAGTTGTTGTACCGCTGTTTACGTACACAGGATCAAGTCTCACTGGAGCTGAAACCATGTGAGAAAGGAATTGGGCCAACTTCAAAACAACATTTGGGATCCAAATGACACCACTGGGAGGATTTAGTGTAACAAGTTCACCTGAAGTTGGAAAAAAGCATTTGCAGTCATATGTCAAATGTGCTTTGGGCCACAAGAAAAGTCTAAGATTTGTCATCTGATATTTATAAAAAACAAAGCAAGGCATTTTTATTTTGGTTTCTTGTTCAAAGAAAGCCCCAGATTGCTGAGAGGGTTTCAGTAGAATCGTTTTTTAATCACCTTTATATTCTCAGGCATATCTGGCCTTCAAAGTCCATATCAAAACTCCCCACTGATTTCCTTGGGATTATGCCCTTCAGAGTGGGTGACAGGAGGAACAAATACTTGGCAGGCCTACGCCATTGCCTGGCAATCCCAAGGGAAATGCCCCTCTGATCCCCACAAGGCAATCYTCAGTCACCATTTTACAGGATAAGGAAAATCCCGCCATTTCCAAGGATGACAGAAARAAAGACGGACTGCATGAGGCGGGATGTGTTGCTCCCTGTTTGAGACAAAGAGAGAATGATAGCACACRAGCATCCAAGGGAAGGGAAGCCAGCAGAAGGCTTTTGTAAATCAGGTAGAATATTTAGTGTTGTTGCTTCAATGTAAACAGATATAAATGCATTAATAAAATATCTTGAAATGTCTTAATTTTAGAGTGTGACAATATTTTAAAATTCCTTGTAGCTTGGTATGTACTTTAACACTTTTGCAGATGACTCCAGAGATCATTCTGATTTGAAAGATTTATGTTTTAAACAATATGACCAATGAGACATTTATTAGTTTTTTTAAATTTGAGTGAAGTGCTCTATTAATATATATTTTATTTAATTTTTTGTCAAATACACAGATACTATCTGGAAGAAATAATCATTCTCACTTAAACTTGCATTTTTCCAGTTGCGTTCTGTGTATCTTTACCAAATTGCTGTTATACCATCGTTAGGCCAGAATCTGAGATGGCTTTGCCTTGTACCTCTCCGCTTGGTCACAGTCATAGTGACTCTGATCCTAAAAGCTGCTGAATAAACCTCAAATTCCATGATGAAGTTCTGGCGTATGGACTTCTTTTATTTTATAGTATTTAATGCCAACTTACTGATCACTGAAAGCTTTTATTAATTTTTAATTTTTTTTTTTAATTTTAATGAGCTCACCTTTGGTCATGGCATGCAGACCATTCTATCTGTCCTGCTTCTGCAGATAAACCCCATCTGCAATTGCTCTCACTCTTAATGGCAGCTGTGCTGGGCATTCATTGTATGTTTCTTGCCCTAGATTAATTTAGAAGTTTATTTTATACTACCACAAAAGTAGGAGTTCCATCAGCTTCTTAAAGTCAATTAAAAATATCAATGTAATAACTGCTAAGGGATTGCTTTCAGCCAGAAACTATATTCCCATTATTTTGGAAAGTAGTTTGCCCAGCCTGTTCTCCAAGGTCTTCAGTGAGGGGGACTCCAGACTCTCCACAGACAATCCCTTCCACAGCTTCAATGTCTTCAATGTCAGAAAGTTTTTGCCAACATCTGACCCGAATCTCCCTTGTTTCAATGTAAGGCTGTTACCTTCTGTCATTTTGCTGTAGACCTGAAACACAAACTCTTCCCTGCCTCTTTGCAGAAGGCTTTTTCGAATTTGAAGTCTTTGTTGTTTATGTCCACTCTTTCTCTTCTCTTTGAGATGAAATCACCCAGTTCAGGTTTTCGTGCAGGTCACGTCTCAAACTTCTGATCATTCGCATTCCTCTGCTTCGGACAGCCTTGAAGGCAGCTGCGTCCTTCTTGAAATGTGGTGCTTTAGGGGCCATGCCCAGTGCTCAGTTAGGCAGCATAAATGCTGCCTGTATCTTACAAGAAAAATTCTGTCTGCAGAGCTCCCAACAGCTTAGCCCTCTTGCATCCAGTTACATTTCTGATTTTCTCTCCCACAGCTGTAGGGAGAAGGAAGGAGATTCTCCCTCATTCAAAATGAAGCTTCAGCCTTGTGTTACCTGCTCCTACCTGGTGAAACCTTCAAAGTTCTTCAGATACTGCTTAAGACAGAAAGAGGGTCCTGGGCGTAATCCTTCGGTGGAGATTGGAAACCAAGCTTTGTCTGTGTAGGTGAGATATGTAATTTTGACCCAATACAATTCTCTTTTTGTTTTTCCTTCCAAAATGAAACTTTCCTAAAAATGTAAAGTTTAGTTTTACCTTTTTTCTGGATTTTTTTCCCTCATGTAATTATTGGCATTAGCAATTTAAACAGAAGTGATGTAAAAGTACCATTCTGCACCAAAAAAAAAATCTTGACTTTTGATTTTCTTTATCATTATTTCATCCAAAGTGGCTTGCATAGTTAAACATAAAAAATGTGGCTTGTCATGATCTGTTTAAAACTTCATCTTAAGGTCAGTAAAAATTTTGTAAAAAAACCCTCACCCAGTTCTAGAACGGATGCTCTCCTTCTTGACTTGAATCAATTAAGCAAATAAACTGTTAGGAAATTCTAATGTAAGTCTGTCACCTATGTAAATTCATTCAGATTTTATATCAGGCTAGCTGGTTGGGATTGTTTACAGCTGCATATTTTGAATATTTTCTAAAAAATTGCATGATTTTCATCACAGAAAACTTAGACTTAGGCTTAGGGGCCTCACTCTCTTAAAGTCAACAGAGAACTCCCTTGAGCTTCTCTTGGGAAGGACTGAGCATTTAATCTGTGTTTGTTTAATAATAAAGTCCCTGAGATAGGCTGGTAGATAGGTTTCTTTGAGCCACACTTGTAGCAATATTAAGCATGTTTTCTTTCTGATATACCCTGGTTTCTTAGACTGCTTAAGCAGGTACTAATGACTTTGCTACCATGGTGTGCTCCTGACCCTCTGGTTTGTCTTTCTGTTCCTAATCCATGAAGGTAGATAAATATTTTGCAGCAGAAGTGTGAAAATATATATATTTTTAAATGACTGGTTCATCATTACTCTGCTGTTTTCTTATTCCATTAAATTCCATAACACATGATCATTTCTGAACAAATATTTGCAGTCAATATTTGCTAAAAAAGTCCAACTCGACCTAGTAAATAAAGCATTAGAAAATATAATTTTGTTCTTTCACCCACCTAAATCCATTAAGAATTTAGCACAACTAAAAACTAAAGACAAAGGGAATTTCTTAAAACATGAAGGCCTGTAGCACATCTGCATTTTGAAATTAATTGCTGACCTAATTATTTGTCAGTAGTAGGATAAGTTAATCAAATATAACTTACAGTAAAGCTTCTAAACACCCACAGGATTTTCTCCCCCAGAGTAAATTGTCATAGTGGTCCAGTTTGACAATCCATTCTTACTGTCATCTTGTTACCAAAGGAAGACTATCTGGGAAAGGGTACCATATGGAGACACAAGAGAGAATGAAATACTTAGATCTCCTGTACAAAGGCTTGATAAGCTAACAGTCACCAAAGGAAGTCAGGAACGACAAAGCTTTGAAAAAAGAAATACTCTGCCTTTCAAATCCAGTTAGGTTTATTTTTATACTGTCTCCAATTTGGACTAAAATACTCTGATATTAAATATGCATATAAAGTAGAAAGCAAATGTATTGTGTAATGTTTCGTTTCTAGCATATCTGTGGATCTGCATTTCATGCTTAACATCAGTTTGATGGAAAGACCGGTATTTATAGAGAAGACCAGGACCTTTTCTTCTTCATCTTAGGGAAACTGACTGTGTTATCCACAAATAATATGTCGCAACCAACCACTTCATGACCTGAGGCTAAGGATGCACAATTTTATTTCAAAACACACTCAGAAACAAAATCTGATAAAACTATCAGGTAATGTGACCAATGCATTATTTTCAAAAGGCATACCTAGGCATTTGAGTTAGAAATACCTCATCAGTATGAACTACTTCATCCCTTCTCTTATTACAGTACTGCCTCTCTCCTGTCATCTGCTGGCAATGGCAACCTACAGTAAAGGATGTTTTTCTGATCATTTTGCACTCATTAAATACAGCTGTCACAATAGCGGATGCGAGAATGCATACAAAACTTTTATGCCACGTCAAAATAAAGCAGAAACATTTTAAAAAGATCTGAAACCTTTGAAGCTTTTTCTTGAGAAATATTGAAATATTGCTTTTTGTTGTTGTTGTTTTCGACAATTGAAATTGTTCCACAGCGACACGCATTAAAACTCACTGCAGAACAAAACATCATCCATCAAAATTAAAGAAAAAGGCAAAAAAATGGAGGAAAAATAAAAACAAACCCAACCTCTCAGAAGCACAAAGTGTTTGGTTTCTGAGAGTCTGAAGTTCTGGTTCATCATCTGATTTCTGGGGCTGAACACACATTGAGTTCCAAAATCTCAAGGGGTGTGACATTTACTTCTGGACCATGGATGAAATCTGCCCCATAAAGCTTCCAGCTGAGTGAAAACGTCTTCCCCAAGTTCCCCATTCTGAGAAACAGTTCCTTTTCAGGCTAAGCAGCAGTAAATTCTGTAGTTGTTTGACAGTATTGCCATAAAAAAATATTTAAAAGGGCAGCATGAATGACCCCAAAGCCATCCTGTAACCGGTGTGAACAGAGAATCCCCTATAAGTAGCATTAGTTACTATTCTTGTCTGTATGCAAGCGTGTTCTGAAGAACTGTAACATCCAAGGTGACCTGTTGAAGACTTCGGTCACCCTGAGCTGGAAGAAAGCAATAATTTGCACCTATCTTGCACCTCCCCATTTCAGGATTGCATGATTATTTAAAAAAAAAGTGCTTAACTTTGAAGCATCTCCTTGAATTGATGACTCTCCTGAAACTGTGAAGCAGAGCCCTTGAGCAAAGATACAGATTTTCAGAGATACAGATTTTTCAAATCACACCCACCTTGTGGGTAAAATAGCTACTCATGAGAACAAACTCAAGATATTCTGGATGCCTGATCTTACGCTTTAATCAAGAGACTTCTTCAGAGACTGGACCACACAGGTATAAATCTACTACTTTTATCACTTGCAGTTACTCATTTAGCAAAAATTGCATGAGCTCCATTTTCTTGTTGTAAGTCCTACCTTCTACCTCTCCTGAGGGTACGGGCTGGGGCCAATTATGTGATTTACTTGTTGTGGGCTTCCCATTCCCTTTTAATTTTTAATTTGCAATTTTTTGTATGTGCAAACAATGGTGCGAAAAAATGTGCAAGTGCATGTGTATGTATGCATGTGTATGTGTCTAAGCATATCCCCACCACATACCTGAAAAGCGCTTCACGCTCACAATCCTATCAGCAGTAGGATGCAGCAGGAATGCTGGGAAAGGAGGCCCTCGAAAGCCATGGCTGGGCTGGAGCAGGCTCAAGCTGTCTCATTCCCCCTGCAAAGTGCAAACACGTGATGGCCAAAGGGAGACAACTTCTAGCATCCGTGCACTTGGCACCTATGCAATGCAAGCCGCTTTCATTATGGGAAGCTAATGTGCCTCCATGAGATAAGGTGACACTACAACTGTTGTGTGGAGATACACTCAGCTGTCTCTCTCTCTCTCTCTCTCTCTCTCTCTCTGACTTGCTTCTTCCTGATGCAACTGTTTCCTGCTCCCTTTACTTCTCTTTTTGGTTACCTTGTGTATTGTCCTTTACCTTTGTTGAAGGTGTCTTTCCTGAGATGAAGGAAAGAAAAATTGTGTCCCTGGCTTTGGGAAAAGGAGAAAGACAGCATGAATCTTAGTCCAAGAGCGTATTCACCTAGAGCAGCAGTTTCTGTTAATAGGAATAGCGAAGGCATGACAGAATTCGTGGGTAAGAATATTAACACTGGGAAGAACATTGCTGAGCTCTCATTTACCATCACTGCCTACCACTACCATTCCTGGTTCAGACTGTCCCAAGCTCAGTCCATCTGAGTTCCCGGCTAGCATCTACTTCCCGGATTGCAGAAAACTTTTGCAGACAGTGCTAGACTCCATAAATCTGAGTCTCAGGGCACTATGTAATCCCAGCTATGGCTGTAGGGTCACGTCACTATAGGACTTAAGCGGGAGAAATCACAGTGGAGTGACCAGTGGGAGAAAACACAGCCAGAAGAAACCTCAGCACGTAGGTAGTGGATGAGTATGAACGGAAATTAAGGTAAAGATGAAGAATTTCGCATGCCGTACAGAGAAGAAAGAAGTAAGAGAGAATTCAGGTAAAAGGCACAGGTAGTGAAAGGGAAATAGAAGACCAGAGGAAAAGCAGAAACATGAAAAACATGAGAAAGAGAGGAAAGAATTCAGCAGAGGGAAGGAGAGAAGTTCCTGTGGCAGGAAGAAAAGGAGGGAGAGCAAAAGGAGTGGTAGAGCGGTAAAAGGGAAAGAGGGGTGCTGCCCTTAATGAAGGACAGCGCACGAAGTGGGAAAAACTTTATGGGAAAAGTTGAGTTGAAGGGGAGACAAAAAACACATGAAACATCCATTAGCAACATCTAGCTCCCCTTGCATGCATCCACATCTTCTCGCCAGCCCGCAGAGTGCGACTTCTCTCTCAAGGCCAGAGCCCTCCTGCTGGCCTTGGGCCAGCCGGGACACCCTGCTGATGCCCTGGCCGCTCCTGGCCCTCCCTGCTGGGACCTATGTTCCTCACTACTGCCACCCCACGCCAGGCCAGTACACTCGAGTGCTTGGCCAGCTCCTGTCTTATGGCTTTCAGAAGTCATTTTCAGACTGGACTGTAATCTCGAAATCTGCCCGACAGGGCACAGTATAATCCCAGCTCTATTTTAAAGGTCAAGTCCTGCAGGTTTTGCTTGGTTTTGACTCATTCAGACCTTCCAGCGACTTCAAAAAGACATCGACCTAGATAAGGGAGGGCAGAACTGGGGCCACAGTCAGATTTCCAGTATAAAAAGTGACTTCATTTTCAGATGGCTTCACTGTACCTGCTTTAAGGTTTCACTGTTCTATTTCTCTCATTGAAATACATGGAAGGATCTGTACATCAAATACATAAAAGATTTGACTTTTAATTCCTACCATGTATTTTGGTAAGAGGAATTAAATGTCAAAACACAAAAGCAATTATACACTTAATGGTAAAAAACATATAATCAAGTCATTTTTTTTATTTTCAAATTGCGGGGATTGAAATAAAAGGGCAAGAGGGTCTTACTTTGACATTATATGAGATGGAAAGGCACATTTGTATCCTTTTGTACCTTTTACAAAATGAATACGCCTGTAATCAGACCCATTCATTTTGAAAAGGAGATTGTGCTTTAGATCTATGGCATATTTGTGAGGGTGTTGAGAAAGTATCTAAGTAAAATGTGCCATAGGAAATCAACTCTGGGGAAATGCAGTTATTCTTCATGATGATATACAACCAGTTTGGCATAACAGTTGGGGTGAAACAAAGCCTGCTGGTACGGGAGAGTCATCGCTGCATATTTTACCCACCATCACTGCAGTAAAGTAGGCAAATTTTTCAGCTCGGGAAGTCCCTGAGCTGCCAATTGCTGGAGGCTGGGAGAGTGATCTGGGGCACTCTGCTATGAGGTCACCCTCTTCACCTTCTCTTCCGTAGCCAGCTGCTGGTGGCCACTGTTGGGCTTAAGACACCGGTTCTCAGATCTGCCTTTGTCAGGGCATTTTTTATGTTCCTCTCCTCTATGTACCTAGCAAATTTAAAGGGGGAAGAAAGCAAAGTCATGTTGGTACCTCTATATTTCTATGATATTAGAAACCAGTGGCCAGTTGCTAGTGTATCTGTACAGTCCCTAACAGAGTGAACCACTGCTCCTACTGCCAGGCTGGTAGGCACCTCTACATTACATGTGGGCAGCTATATAGCATGGTGCATGGCTCATGTGGTGGTATGTCCCACAGTACTAGCGAGCTGGTCCTCCAGACTGGGCACAGGACAGGGTGCATCACAGCTCTCTCTGGCCTGAGTAGGTGGGTCTCCTTCCCAGAGGCTGGGGATGACTGTTGTACATTTGCAGCCTGATCTGTCATTTCTCTGTTGCAAGTCAATGGCATTACACTAGTAACCTGTCCCAGACTACAAGTAGGTTAGTTACTACAGAGCTGGGCCAACTAGGGTTGTATTTTAGTGTAAGCTCTAATTCTTGACTTCTAAAATTCATTTTGGCACATTTATTTTTGTATAAATACCTATGTGTTTTCTCACTGCCTCTTGTATAACGGTAACATAAAGATTAAAAAAACCCAAACAAAAACCAAGTAAAAATGATCAGTTGAGGAAGTATGAAAACACTGGCCAGTTCGCCTGGAGATCTGCTGCTTCTTTACGCTACTCAGAGGTAAACATGTCTATAGAGGTCTTAAAAAACCCCAGAAGATTTAAAGAGAATATTTGTATGTATATTTTATGTCTAAGTAATGGTAAAACATCTATTTTGTGTGCCAAAGCACTATTACATATTTATATTTAGCTTTCACTTTTAGTGGGTGTTATCTGCTAATGTTTATTTTGGGGAGTTTAGAAATCTAATGTTAAACCGTGGTATTTTTCACTTTCTGAAAAGAATGGGCTTTTGATAACAAAAGAGGCAAAAAAAGACAACCTGCTAAATGGTACTTACTGAGAAATAAGATTCTCTCTTCCAGGGAGAAAGAGCCATCAAACTTTTAAATCCTACTTGCAGGCTTGCATTTCTACAGAAAGAAAAAAAAAAGATTAAAAAATCCCTTCTTTAGAAAAGTTAAGTTCTCTCAAATTTGGAGAATTGAGTTGAATCCCGTTGTGTTGTGTTTCCCCACAGAGAAAGTGGGGAACTTTCTCTGGTGTAGAAGACTGGTGTAGGAAGTCCCTGAAAACAAGTTTTTTGATGGACATTTTCTGTCACCCTTTGCCATCACAGCATACATTTTCCTGCCACATAATATACGGTAATTATATGGATTTTCCTCTTTCCAAATGGGAGGATTGCTTCCTTACTTGAACGGAGGGGCCACAGACTACCAGTCAACCTAAAAATCCTGTTAGCATTACATCTCAGCACAAATAAAGGATTTGGATCAGTGCCTTGTTAGATCACCTCTATTTCTAGCTCGCTGAGTAAAAAGAGCATTTTTTGCAGCCTAGTTTGATAAGTAAAAGGTGTCTTTCTCACCTGCATGCACTCTGAATTGTCACTCTCGTTCTTTGTTCCTTTGCATGCGGCTGTTGTCAGCTCCCGAGTCACAGAACCACTTGCAGGAATGGCTCGGGAGAGTTTTGGAAGAAAGGAAAGGGAAAAAAGGAGCCGCATTTTTATTTAACAGGAGAAGGAGAACAGAAAGAAAAGAAAGGTGTTCTCAAGAACGTAGCCCGCAGCCTTGTCAGGTAGCATTTCTTCAGATGGGTTTTTTTCTCTCCCCTTTCCCACCCCAAGATCTCTCTTCATCATTTTTTTAAACATCTCTTCTGGGACAGGGACATGAAAGTGAATTGTGGGTCAAAGGCAAGAATTAGGGGTTGCCAGGGCTGCTTTCTGATGGCTTTACTTTATCTTTGTGTCCAAGCCTTTGCCAGTCAGCAGGTACCGCGGGTTATCCATTCCAGTCACATCATTTTCTGCTTGATGACAAGCATCACACCTTCATCCATCACATTTACATTTCAAACTGCCACACTGCTCTATTGATTAATTATTTAGCAGCTCTTGGCCACTTGTGAGTGTTCCTGCACTCACGTTTCACAGAGAAGGTCCGTTCTTTTTATTTATGTGCGGTTTTGTAAAACAAAAAAAAAAATGTAAACCCTTTAACATACACACATCCTAATAACCCGTGTGTGCGTGCCTGTATATAAGCATACGTGTGTGCATATTTACGTGTATGTATGTGCGTACACTGGTACAATTAGGTACACGCAGGGAGCAGAAGCAGGTAATCTGATCAATAAGGACATGCTTACACTGATAATAGATTTCTGAGTTTTCCGAGCACCGAGCAGCAGATCAATGAGACCTTGCAGGTGTGCTGGAGCGGGAATTGCATCAGCTACATCACACTCCCTACAGACTAGTGGGGAACACGCACATTGTCCTCTGGGCTCTGTCACTTCGAGCTAAAACAGGTGGAGGGCTTTTGCAGGTGCCTGATGATGGCTATGTTTCCTCCACATCACAGGCAGGAAAGGGCAGCCTCTGAACAAGACAGGGGATCTGGTTCCACCTAGGGCTCTGCTTGCCCCCGCAAATCACTCCATCTGTCTTTTCCTCAGTTCTCTCTTGGGGAAATGGAGAATTAGGCTCTAATCTTCTAGTCCTTTTGAATGCTTGATTTTATCTGTGAATTACCCTAGTTCTGCTGTAAGAATGAAATGTATCTGCTTTAACTAGAAATTAAAGATCTAGGTTAGTTTAGAAATTTTTGTTTGGAAGAGTGACGTTTGGCCTTGCTTCTGATCCCTGGGACACTCCTGGCACTCTACTTTGGCTGGACACTTTTCTGACCCACCACCACCTCCCACCCAGCAGTTCCCATGACAGCAATCTGTAATCCTTTGGTGTCCCAGGTGGTGGTGTGCTCCAGACTACTCTCTGATATTCATAACTGCTTGCCCAAAGATACATGCCTCTAGAAGGAACAGCTGCAAGAAGAAAGCAAGATGAAGTATTCGATGATGGGAAGAGGAATGTTTTCAGTAAAGGTTTTGAAAAAATCTTCTGATGTTTGTGACATCATGTACTTATGCTGGAGCAGGAAATGAGGTCATCTTGAATTCTAAAATAAAGTTAGTATTTGGATCTGTTTTAATGTTTTCTACCGTTTCATTTTTTACAAGTTTATTATGGATATAACCCAACAAATGTAAACAGGGTGATTCTTTTTCCTGCTATTAATTTTCAATAATTTCTGACTTATGCAAAGCCTATTAAAATCAAAGGGAGTATGTACATTAACTTAATAGGCTCTGGATGAGACCCTTGAAGAGGAGGGACCACATGGTTCTTATTGCTCCGTCTCTTGCATTTCTGTCTTTATCTTTCAAATGGTAAAAGTAAATGTAATACCACTGACTTTTTTAATGGATGGGATTTGTGCCAGTATTGAGCTCATTGTCTGAATGGTGTTAGGCTAGCGTTGGTCAACATTTTTCTGTCAAAATCACTTGGTTTATTATAAAATACATTGGGAACTTGTATAAGGCAAGTGAATGTCCTATTTATATATTTACAGTAAAATATTACAGCATTCAGACAATAAAACAAAACCATCTGCTTGGTCTATTAGTGATGTTAGTACACTATTTAACACACAGAGAATAACTGACTGGCTCCTTTCTATGGAGAGCACTGAAATAAAAAATGAAGTCAGCCTTAGCCCTGACTTGTGGTGGAGGATTTGGTTGTTTGGTCAAATATAATCTCCATCTCTGACTGCAGTTAAAGGAAATATTTAATGTTTGTTTTTTGCCATTCTTCCCTTCTGCGTTAGCTTCTCCTCCTGCCTTGTTTAGTCCCTTTCTGTCTCTTTTTTAACGGAAACTTCTGTGAAGTGCAAATTCTTCTACTGGTTTTTTTCAGCTCTTTCCAAAACTCCTCCACTTCTGGCGTTTAATGCCAGCACTTAATGCTGACAAAGGCCATTTTATGTGGGCGGACTCGATGTCAGGCAGACTGAACTCTCCAGTTTATGTCTAGATTTGGCCATCAGGGCCAGGCCTGAAGAAAGGCAAGATGATGGCTCCTGGGTCAATTATGTTCCCTTGCCTTGGGTAAACAAAGGAATGGAAGACAGAGCACCTATTCCAGATATCCCCCATATCTTCTCCAAGGTAGCAGTCTTGTACGGCACCAAAACTTATGCCTGATAAAGAAGACCACTGAATCCCTGTTAGTGAGGGAATCGGTTTTCTCGCTGTGGTATGTAAGGGAGGAAGGGAATGTAGCATGGATGTCCATGGAGGGAAACAACAGCAATGGATGGTCTTCTCTCTAAGAAGTCCTGGCCTCTCAATTTCCAGTATACTATGAATATACAGAGAAAAAGCTATTTATTTCTGCCCGTTATCCCAAGTGGTTTGCACTGATGTAACTTCTGCATGTGAAATGTCATGAAGGCAGTACTGAGTTATAATCACAATAATTAAAACTTCAAGTAATTTGAAAATCAGCTCTTTCATGGTTAAACAAAGGTGATGATATCTATTACCTCTACAATTAACAAAGTGTCTTATAATGTAAAGTGCACAACTCTGAAAGATGCTGCAATTTGCATAAACATTGAAATGCCCAAATCTGGTTTACGTATAAAAATGAAGGACAGAAGGTGAACCTTTAACTTGTGCAACAGAGTGGTTTCTCTCACATGAGTAACCTCAACAGGAAAATGGCAGTACTAGTACCATGGCAATACTTGATAAGATTATTATCTAGACCTCTGCGCAGTACTGTTCCACTGTAAAGATCAGAAATTAAAAGAAGACCAAATGAAGCTCCCTCTCTAATGTTGCCATCATATAGTGTCTGAGAATGTACTTACATGCCTTTTAATTTTTTTTCTTTTTCCTTTGAAATAACCCTTCTTTGTAGAATTAACAGTGTCTCTCTTACATACCTATTCACTCATGGATCCTAAAACTAGGAGCTGATACAGTGTCATAGACTATATGGCAGCAAAGCTCTTCACACTTCTCTTTGTTTTTTGCTTGCTTCATCTCTTCACATTCCCAGTTAACAGGCTTGCTCTGTATAAAAAAAAATAAACATAGTAATTAGTTCGCCATAGGTGTGTTTAATTTGTATTGTCACAAATAAAAAGGAAAAATAACACTTCATCTTTTTTGGGCTTAATGAGATCAGRAAAGTATTTTCATAACTGAAAAGAAAGATTCTTTTAAATAAGATCTTTTATTAGGAAGTGAGAACAATATAAAGTAGGCACTTTCCAGTAAACTGTTCTGTAAAAAAGSAAACATGATAATAAACAAAAACAATTAGATTATGAGTGGACTCCTTACTTTACAAAGATTAAAATACATAAATATAATAATTCTGGGTACTTGACAGGATTACACAGGCTCTAATTCTAAGTTATGCCATTTCTGACTGCATAAATACTAGCCAGCACATCCTGGTATTACCAGTAATGAGAAGGGTCCCAAGAAATCAATGATAGAGAGAAAAAAACAACTAGAGCAACAGGTTGTTCTTTATTTTATTTATGGATACAGCATTACTTTACCGTTTCAAGAAGGAGTAAATATTCAGCTATTGCTGAGAAGGTGGTCAGTCGCACCATCAAAGCTGGTTTCCACTCTGGTAACTAGAGTTCATTAAAGATGAACATCTACATCTTATTGTCAATCTTTTTCTGCAAAAGAATTAATGTTAATCAATTTTGATATAAAGGTCAGAGAAGAAGAATGTTATATCTTCTGCCCAAGCCTCGTCATTCAGTCAACAGAGAGAGCCAGTACAGTATTTTCCAGAGGAATTAGAAAGACAAACAAATAAACAAACAACCAAACCACAAAATGGCAAGTCATAGATCAAGCTAATGGTGCAACGCTGCTGTCCGTGGAGAACAACATTGCTGCACATGGAGCACTTGCTCTTACTTATTAGCCGAGCAGGACTCACTTCTGCCTTCCCAGTGCACCAAGAAGTCCCAGGAATACAGGATTGGTCCCATCTATTATGGTAATAGCATTAACAACTACTCTTTCCAGCCAAGGAACCCTATTTATCAGATGGTCACCTGTAGCAGCAAATCCCATAGGTTGACCACATGCAACACAACTAATTTATTTTTATTTCCTCTAAATTTACTATCCTATACCATTTAACTTCACTGACTGCCCTCTTGTTTATAAGTAATGTGACAGGAAACAAAGAAGGTCATGACTCGTGGTTTAATTAATGACACCTAATTAATCACACCTTCAGGAGCCTCAGGAGTAGGTACAATATTGAGAAACAGACTTCCTTGCTGTGCCTTTTACACAGTAACATTGATCCGGAGAAAAGGGAGAGTGCTCCTGTCCCTCAGGGGTGTAACTCCCAGCCATTGCTTTGCTGGAGAATCACTGCAGGATTGCATGGAGGAGACATCTTTGGGAAGTAACCATCTCACAGGACTGCACGTTTCTAGTGCATTCCTGCCCTTTCTATAGAAATGCTTGAAGAACATGCAAAAGTCATTGATCCATAGGTGCACAAAACCAGCCGTTTGCATAGTCTATATTAAAATTAATCTGCTAAAATAGATAAGCAATAACATGCCTTGGCTTGTGGGATGAGTTCCTCCAGGTAACTACTCTCTACCTGCACAGCAGGAAAAAAAAATTATGGTACCTCTTTTGTTTTCTCCAGACCAATAAACCTGAAATTGTTTCTTGAAGTGTGACATGTCTCGGGAACACCCTGATTCAGAGCATTGTGGCTAAGGGGTGTCCCTGCGAGGTGGCAGTGACAAGGCTGACTGTCCTGGGGCTGGAGAGAGAACTGACCTGGGATGTCCTCATATGTGAAACACTGCCTAAACCACTACTAGGCTGTTAGGTAAACCTAGTAGTTTAGGTTTACTACTAAACTAAACAGCCTAAACTGCATCACTGTTATGACTGTGATAATGCTGCAAAAGACAAGAATGGGGTTATTAATTTATTTGAATCAAATATTGTTAGCGTCAGCCTGAGGAGAGGACTCCAGGCCCCAAGCTGGCTAGGGGCCATATTGCTGAAAAGGACTTACAGATACATGCTGGAGCACAGTCCTTACGCTTGAGCCTTTCCCCGTCTAGCCATTTTGGTTCCCACTCTGAGATTTCTACCTTTCCCTACATAGCATTTAAAAGACAACAAACACAAGTGTCTGCAGTCACTTCTGCAAACTGGTGCTTAAAAACAATGTGCAGTGCTGTGCCTAGACCTTCAGGTAGCTAGCCATTAGTCTCTCTTTCAATAACCCCTGTTGGGGACAAAGAAAGAAAGACTGGCACCATGGTTAGCAGGGGTGCAGGGTGCATGGATGCAAGTCCCTCTTCCCTCTGGTTTACCTATCTCCAGAAAATGGGAGCTGTTGGAAGGAGGAAAGTACTCTAGACCCTACTGACTCTAGATGTCATTGCTTCATCCTGATGCAGAAGTGAAACATTCTGGAGTCCAGTATTCTGGTGGGATTGGAGATCTTTTCCCTCCTCAGCTGGAGCTGTGACTGAGCTGTGAGCAGAATTTCATGCTCAAAGCAGCAATCCAGTAAGATAGTGACTTGATGTTTGGCGGTTATCTTGATTTCGTAGTGCAGTGGAAAACGATTCGTACTTAACTTCACATAAATGACACAGGCACAGCTACGTGAAAAATCCTACTGGAGCAGCAGCAACTGCATACAGCTTTTAGGCTAAGGATTAGCTGCCTTTAAAGAAGGCTGCCCTCACCAGATTGAGAACTGATTGCAATACCTTCTTGTCTCTTCTTTACCTCAGTCAATAATTTTTAGGGTTCAAAATAATCAGTGCAATAATTCCTCCACAGGAACAGTCATACAGTGATGAATTACATACCCCAGTCTGCATAAGTATGAAAGAATAAAGGCAAATTTTGAACAAAACTTGCTATACTGAGGGAAAATACGTGTCTCTGCAGCTGACAGTCTCTTTGCTGCTTTGCAAAGCTTAATACTTAAGGGGAATAAACTTTTGTAGCACAACAGACTTAAAAACCAAACAAACCAGCCCAAAACGCAGTGATATGTGTCCTGCATGTGCCTTTAAATACTATTAAAATTGAATTTGACTAGACTTGCTCAAATCAGACCTGTTATCAACAACACATTGTCTCAGGAGACCAACATTTGTCCAGTTAGGGCTTCCTTCATTAATCGTCCAGCATCAAGCAAGCCAAATCCAAATCTGTGGAGAAAAAGCAATTAGATATTTTAAGCAGTGATAAGAACACCACAAATAATCAATTTCTATGGCATTAGCAGCTACCTGGCCCAGCAAAAGTCTATAAAAGCTAGAATTTATTGCAGAACACCAGACAGCTTACAGAGCATTGATTCTTAGTAGTATGCATAGATTGCTGGATTTAAAGAGAAATCCCTAATGGTTCTTACCTTTAATTTTTTTCCTTTTAAAGGGAAAACAAGGATAAGGTGTTCATAAGGCCAAACTGCAGCAAAACAAATGTCTAACGACTGTTAAACAGAATTTGTTTACCTTTCAGACGAACAGAATACTACCATACCGTTTGACAACAATTATATGTAATCTGATGCATAAACTTCATAAAAGACGAGAAGCTAAATACAGTAATAGTATTCTATGGTTAGAAAAATATTAATTGTGTTTATTTTTAAAACATTTATTGCACCTGAGAAACCGACAGACTGAAATAATTTTTTGCATTTCTTCAGTTCGTGAATCTTTTAAAGTCTTTTATTTCTCCATAACAATCTCATGCCGGAGTATTTTAATCTGCATTAACCTTTGTGATTTTTAACTACTTATAAAAGCAAAACAAAAGGCAATGCAAAACTTAGCAAGCAAAACCTTATTGTCTGCAGTGGACAACATTATTTTGAAAAATATTTCATCTTAACAGTCCCAAAGGACAATTTCTGTATGTAGATGTTATAACTGATCTTTAAATGTGAACCAAAACATATCCGAACTCAGATTTCTAGGCCAGCTGGCTCAGAAGTCGAAAGGGACTTTGGCGATGGTCTCATCTGACCTCCCGTATACGTACATGAGAATCTTTCCCCAGAAGCTGGATTAAATCATGTCTTTCAGAAAGATGTCTAATCTCATTTTAAAGACTCCAAGCTATGGTGAGTCCACCTCCTCCCTGGGTTAGCTCTTCCAGTGTTTAATTACCCTTACTGCTAGGAAACGGTGTCTTATTTCAAGGTTGAATTTGCCTAACTTAGCATTCAAATACTGAAAACGCAGAGTGTTTGAGAGAGCAAATATAAGTGACATGATACATTTTATACTAATCCTAAATCAAAAGATTATGGAAATACAGAAAACATGACAACTAAAGCTCTAGTCTGGCAAACATTTATGCAAGGGGGTAGCTTTCTGCATAGGAAATGGTTTCTTTCAGTTCAGCAAGCCTACACACATGTGTAAAGTTACACCAGGGCTTCAAATAGAATTTAAAAAGAGGCATTTGGAGTGACTTTTGCTGTAAAAAATATTAGGCATTAATTAATAAAGACAACCTCCCTCTGCCTCTGTCCCCACTCTGAGCAGCCTTTGAGGTGGGATACTATAAATTATCACTAGAAGAAGAAGAAGTGAGAAAACTTCCTATTGCAGAAATCTGATTGCTGCCGCAGGGGGATGACTGCTGAAATCCAAACACAACCCAAGGGGGGAGAAAAAAAAAAAAGGAACGAATGAAAAAAAAAAAGGAGAGTTGTCAAGATAATTAAAACTTTGCAACAATTCAGTAGTGGTGCTGATAAAAACAGCACTGCTGGCTGAATGCAAATAAGATGGTAAAGGCCCTGTTTGGATTATGGTAATTACTCAGTCTGAAGTTAGCTCCAGCCACACACACATATGAGCACACACATACACACACAGCAGTGAAGTGGAACCTGACAACCATACTTGGCGTGTGATCATAAAATTCCCTGGCACGCTCTCAGGGTGCCATGTGGAGCTATTTGTACAGTTAGGTACGGGACTCTGCAGCGCAGGAAATACCAGCGGAAGCACGGCTGACCCGCCTGGCCTTCAGCGAGAGCCTGCCCCCCTACTTATCGCTGGCCTGGATTCAAAAGTGATCTCTGGAGAAGGCAAATCAATCGAACACATGTTTGGTCTAAAAATGTCATTTTGGAATATGCTAAGATATTTCCTTACATTAGACCATTTTGTTTGCCCCAAAGATTTGTCAAGTGCAATTGAATGCATACACATCACAACGCACGCCGGTGCCAGAACAAAATAATTTCAATGTGTCCTTTAGTACTCCGATAAAATGCAGGCAGTCAGTGTTGAAACGAGATGCCCTGTGAAAGTCTTGTGCGCACTGGCATTCTGCATTTCTTCCAGGAACTTGTTTCTTTAAAATTTGGGATCTGTCCAAATGAGCAGATTTTGTGTAAGAATGAAGAAGGAGACCAGCTCAACCTCTCCTCTTGCCTTCTAGACGGAGGAGTTGAGGCAGGCTAATTTATGTGATGAAAAATCATTAAAGAAATTACAATTTCCAACTCTGATTCCTAAATAATAAAGCCTTTACGAGGACAATATCATTACAAATAACGCTATTAATCCGTTGATTCAGCTTTAGAGCCAATTCTGATATATGACGAAGATGTGTTTCTTCAACAATTTTCACAAGTTAGTATTAAATAATATTGGCACACACATCATTTTTATTACTAAGTTCTTTGATTTGTTCACCCTGCGCAGTCTCTGCAGCTGTGTGTTTTATGACCTACCCATCACAGGAGAAACTCCCATTAGCACCGGCACACAGTGGAGGAGATGTGAACTTTGCAATCAGCCTTCCCATCCTCATTCTGGTTTCGGTTAGTGCTGAAAAGGCTGTTTGGAGCAGATCAGAATAGGCGCAGCCCGATCACCGCAGCTGAAAGCGCACCCGTACTGTAAAGGGCAAGCTTCCCTGCCTGGCACGTTCAAAGTCTGCAGAGACTATATCAAATCCAGATTTATGCATGACTGTGGATGCCAAGATACAGTCCTCTGACCAGCAGGCTCCTGAGGGAAGGCACCCACGTCCACCCCCCCTCCCCCTTACCACCACCTTCACCCCCGCACCCTTTTTCTCTCTCTCTGCATCGACCCGGTGTGGTTGCTACAACACACACAGAAGTGCATCAGCCTTGAAACGCTGCAAGGTGCTTGGGTGGCTGTACTTCAGCTGAGACACAAATTAGGTGTGTTTTGACTTGCTGTGCGATCCTTTGGTGGCGTATGTGTTTCTTCTCTTTTTCCAAAGAACGCTGCCTGAAAAGAGTACTCTAACGGCAGATAGGCCAAAAATCAAAATTACGTGATGTCTCTTCTGAAATTATCTCAGTGAAGTTTACACAATGTTTTCTCGGAGATTTTTATCTTGATTAAAACAAATAAGTATAAAAGGGGAAAAAAAAGGAAAATCAAAAACTGCCAAGATCTCAACTCTTACAAATCACCTGACAGTGTTAATCCAAGACTTGTGATTGTACAACAGAGGAGAAACAATTGGTTGCAAATACGTAATTTCAGCTTAGAGATTCAGTTTGACGGGGTTATCATGAAAAGGGCGGTCAATACAAATTACACATATGACCTTAACATCATCCTTTCCACTTTCCCGTATTTTATGCATATTTAATCACCTGTGGTTACATTTGACAAGATGCAAAAGTTGGGCTATGATCCTAAAGCAATCAAGAATGTTAAGCAGTTCAGAAATGGCACAGTGTTACTTTGCCATAAAATATGAACATTTATGAAGGGTATAATAATATGTTATAAAGGGAAAAATTAAAAAAACCTGTAAAATTTGCTAGATGTTAAAGGAAGTCTGAAGAAAATGCACATTTATTAGTTCATATTAGACAAAAAGGACTTTATAACTATACAGTGTTGTTATTGCGATAAATGCAGTATTTGTACCAAAACGCTCAATTCTTCTCACTACTGAGAGATATGGGATTACGTGTCTTAAAATTGAGGAATAATGATAAGACTTAAAAGACAAATTGAGGACGCACAAGATCTTGAATTTTTGTATTATATATAAATTTCCAGAATGAAAAATAAGTTTCTGGACCCTTTAGTGTTTTGTACTGCATGGATTTTTTTTTTTTATTAGTGTGGACAAGTAAATTTTATTTGATAGCTTGTTGTATTTAAAGACAGTGTAAAACTCTCATTGCAAACAGTTGTTTACAGTGCGCTTTTCAGCACAAAGCTGTTTTAAAGCTCAATTGTGCATTTTGCAGATAAAGTGGGAAAACTAACTGAAGGCTGTATTGTAAGCAGTGGTTGCCGTGGAAACCCCAGTTTCAAGAGCTGGTTCTCCATTACCACTTAATTTAGGCTTCCTAATTGCATTCCACTAAATCGGTAGCGACAATATCTGCAGAGCAAAACTGCATGCCCAGTCTAGCGCAAACCTCTTTGAAACAGGCTTTTTGAAAGCCAGGAGCTATAAAAACTCAGCATGACGTGGAGCATATGAGAAACCTGTAGTTCAAATGTACTGCTGCTTGCTTTCTCATCCTTAGTAACTTCAGTGCGCTCCACACCAATCTATTAGTTCAGTCTACCTTAAAGATCATAAAGCTCTGCCATGTGGAAACTCATCTGTCCACCAACACATTGGTGCAAAATAGATTTAATTGTACTCCCAACCCAGTATCATGTCCATCTTATTTTACTACACACCAGCAGGTAGCCGGTGCAGAGCCTTACTTTCCTTGAACTGCCCTTGCTCCATAATACGAGGAGAACAATACTTTCTCAGTTTAAATCATTTGCCACTGTTCAGCTGTGCAGCAAGCCAGACCGCCCATATGTGACCTAAAGAGAGCCTTGTCAGAACCACTAGACATAAAAGCATTCCAATTATCGACCACACTGCTTTAATAGAGGAGGCAACTAATATGATAGTGTAAGTGATTCTGCCACTGAGAAGCTCTTCGTCACTGTCAGATTAACACTTGAGTTAAACTCTTGTAAATCAGTCACATTATGCCGTCGGTTGAGAAATAAACACAGACCTATTACGCTTAGAATTCCAGAGGGCTCTCCCCGCCATCCGAGTTGTGCAGGATGCCCTATTAATCTGAATTTTGTCATGTTTATTATTTTGCAATTACTAATGTGGGTAACGTTGAAAAGATTTAAGTTGYCTATGATTAGATTCTGAAATGGATGTACATGCCTAGCAAAATCTTCTGCAAGGGAAAAGGAGAGAGAGGAAGAGACAGGGATACAGGAGACAGCTTACGTGTAACTTCTGACTGGAAAAAGCCAGCAGACCACCAATTTAATTAAATCCCATAACTCTCTGAAAAAAAAAAAAAAGAAAAAAGCACAGAGCATTTAAAAGCAAAGTACTTCAGTGTCTTCAAGCACAAGACCTCCCACAAGCTCACAGCGAAGTGCACCTCCTAGCCGCTAATGTGGTTGCATTTGAGCCCTCTAACACGTATCAAATGAATGCTGAAGTTGAAAATAATAATAAACAACTGCTCTTTCAACACTTCCTTCCCTCCACAGTATTATTAAATGCTGGTAAAATACCTTTAAGTCATACATTATCAGCTCATCATTAGCTTTTTTATTTCTGTAGATTTTCTGAAGTTTCTGAATTGTCTTCTGCTCTACCTGAGCTGCTTTGAAACCAAAATGAACACACCTTTGTTTTTGATATTGGGGTTTTGGATGTGAGAGAGTGGGCAGATGAAGATTGTTAACACAAACTGGGGATTTATTTTTAGTGACGCAGTTCCGCCTGTTCAATGGAGCCCTTTCAGGTGGGTAGTGAGGCTGGGAGAGAAGGAGATGGAGACAGGGACTAGAAGACTGGCTGTTGAGTTTGTTTGGTCCCAAGTTGCTTCAGCCAGCTGGACAGTATTCAAGATTTCCAGCTGGCTCCTCTTCAGATTTTAGGAGCCCTATCTGGAACCAAGGCAGATTCTCTAATCAAAAATATGTACAGCTCTTTCTAAAAATGCTGATCTGAGATGATACGCCAGTGTGTCCCAGGGCAGAAGCAGCAGCCACGGAGAGATTTTAGGCTAAACATCCTTCTCACGCTATCATCTTTCTCCAGCAAAGTAGGGAAACAAGACTTCATGTCACTTTTCTTCTGTTCGTGTTTCTGCAAAGATCTTCTGGGAAGACAGGGAGAAAATGCTGGAGGTAAAAGGGGAGGAATAGGAAGGAATGGGCACCACTGTGCTAAAACTCTGGAAAACTCCAGAAAAACTGCCAGAAAGTTAATGTGGTTGGAAACTATATTAATCTTTATATTTCACTTTGCTCTTCAGAAGGCCCTTAAAAAGGGACAGTGGCAGAAACCAAGGGAAGGTCAGTAAAGCTATATTGTAAGCCAAGGAAAGCCAGAAAGGACACTTCTCCACTCTGTCTATTTTCTCGTGCAGTCTATCTTCTAGTCCCTATGTGGAAAATTGCGGCCTTGAAAAGGCTGTGTGGGAACTTGAGGGAGGAGACCCTTCACCCCTTGTYTCGGATGCAATGAGTTGGGGCGGAACTTGACCAGAGGCTGCTCCAGGCATCATGCAGAACAGATTAAAATTTCCTTGGGTAGGTCTATAGGAAGAGACTGTAGACATACATTACTTTCCCTCAGCAGTCTCTAAAGTGGGAGTTAACAGATTTAAAAAGAAAAACAGTTAAAAAAAAATTGCCTGTCAGAGACACGTTACATTGGAGAAAAATTCTGTTTTTCAGTTTAGGTAATTCATGTCCTAGAGAACAACAAAGAAAAATTAAAAAGCTCTCAAGAGACAATGGGCTCTATTCTGTCCTCACATGCATGGCTTAGTTACAAGTGGGCTTTGAGCCAACTTCTGTGCTCAGCTACACACGTGCAATTTCCTTTGACTTAAACAGAGCATATATTTTTATAGGCAGAATCTAGCCTTTTTGTATATGGGAATTCCTATGATTTGTTTATTATTTGCATGGTATTATAAGGATCAGGGCCTCATTGTTTTGAGCTTTGGGAAAACAAGGCTCTGTGTTCTGTCCAATGGAGAGATTACGGTCCAGGAGAGCCAGCATGTGAAGGGTGTGGGCAGTCTAACCATCAGTGCTCTACACGGTTATATCTTTCCCAATTATAAAGAAGTGTACGTAAATTTTAGCCGAAGAAGAAATTGGCTTTCTTGACATGGAGTGGATTCAGATGACTGACAAATTCTCTGTGTGCCTTTCCCATCTCTCCCTGCCCCCAGCACAACACTGCTTCCCACCCCAGATTTGCTGAACGGTAGTCTTCATCCTTAAAGCTGGTTTACCCTGGGCAGGTACTTGGTCTTGTTTCAAGCACCTGCTTTTAACAGGGTCTACACACTGCTGGAGCCAACTTCTGTGCTCAGCTGTGCATGTGTGGTTTCCTTTGACTTAGAGTATATATTTTTCTGGGCAGAGCCTGTTCTTTTGGGGTATGGCTCTACACAGGCACGGGAGCCTGTCTGGCTCCCCTTTGCTTGGGGCTTGTAAATGCCCTGGCAGAGGCCACAGAGGGGAGGAATCTGAAGGAGCAGAGGGCCATGGCCTTACTGCTCTGTTCGGGGACCATAGCCAGCATCCAACATGGCACTGGAAGAAGCAGGGGGATATTGGCAAGTGGGAATTGTGCAAATCGGCTCTTCCTCTAAATGCATCTCTCTACACCTTGCTATTTAGGGATCAGCATAGTGCAAGCAAGAAATCAGATGGACTTAGGGACTTATCCCCCCCGATGGAGATGGAAGAGTAGAGGTGAGACAGAGGACTTCAAGCCCTCAGAAAAGAGCCAAGCCAGTTTGTTCAGTCTCCTCCGTGTGCTGGATGCCTGTTCGCATGCCAGCAAGTGTGGCTGGGGTTCTGCAGGTTTGGGAAAGAAGGGCTTCAGGGCAGGGAGCAGAGCCAGGGAGCAACTGCTCTCCATCCCTCGCCACCCCTGGCGCCTTTCCCGGTGGAAGTCAGAGTGGGAATTAACACACACGGAACTGGTGCTGTTCCAACTCCCCAAGAGGAAAACAACATTTTTTCAAGCTATATGATTCTTGTTTGTAGCTACGTGACACGTTATTTAATAACTGTGAAATACTGCATTGTTCTGATTTTGAAGATGCGTACATCTTTGGAGGACCGCTCTCATTTTTCTAAATGCTTTTTAAATGCAACATTTACAAACACCTTCATTTTCTTGTTGCTGACTCGCTCATTGACATTTTAAGCTAAACAGCATATGGCTTATAGCTTTGTACAAGCAATTGTATACAATTCATACATTTTCTGGAATTAAAAAGCCTTGAAATCATGATGACAATTTTCATAACTACAGGTTTATTCTTAAAACTAGGAAATCTGTGGGGTCTATTCTTCATTTTTACAGATTTTTCCAAGTGATCCAAAAGGAGTTGCTCAGGGCATCCCAATTTCCTGGCTACAAAATAACAGTAACAACACAGGTGGATATTTAGATGTTTAATTCTCACATGTTCAATGTGCTTTGCGGTCCTTAGATGGAAGGGTATTACTGGAGTGTAAGGTATTAATTATTGTTATCAGCATCTAAGACACCTCTTGCCGAATATTTAAATCAGCTACCCCTGGAAACATAGGAAATAGGATTTAAAAGGACCTCCTGCATCACGTTCAAACCCCAGCTTTTTCTGTCAACCACACATCACATAATTGGTTTCATGAAGTGCTCAAGTTTCACACCGGAACCAGCGAAGTTTCTTGCTCCCCCTGCTCCTGTTGGAGGGCTGCTCAAGGATTTCATTCCAGTGCTTCCTCCTAATTTCCTGTTTGAGTTTATTCATGGCCATCTTATAACCATTTGTTCTTAGGTCAACATTGTCCTTTAAATAGCTCTTCTCCCTCCTTGTATATTTATAGACAACAGTTATGTTCCCTCTCAGCCTTTGTTTTGTTTGTGTAAACAAGTGAAGCACTTTTAGTCTCCCTTATTAGATAGCCTCTCCTCCTCCTCCCAGTACACCTTCTCAGTGCTTGTCCTAATTTGAATTAATTTTCTTGCACATGGGTGACCCAAGTTGTACACTGTGTGCCTGTACTTTGTCTAGAGCAACAGCATTCAATGAAAACCAGAAAAAACTCCCACCATTGCCAGATAACTCTCCCTCATCACACTTTTCTTTTATAGGCACAACTTATCTAAGGCTCACAGCCACCTTTTATTAGGAAGGAGTGTGATCCAAATTGTTTAAGTACCTAACCTGTATCTCTTTTTTTAGCCAACTGGGTGCCTAAAACCACTGCTTCATTATTTGTCTTCTGAAGTGTACCATCTTGAGGCTATACTCTGGGTTTCACTTGGTCCCTTCCCATTCCTTTTCTTCCCTGTCCTCTGCTTGCACTATTGCAACTCAATATTGGTAGTTTTTCCTAGCTTTGTGTAATCAGCAGATTTCAATAGCACATACTTCCTTTTCTGTAGTGTGGTTATTAATGAAAATATGACCCTACGAAATGATCAGTCCTAGGAGCGGTCTGTGTAGGACTCCACTACTAATCTCTGTCCATCCCAATAGATCCTCTTCCAGCACAACCCACGGTCACCTCTTCTTCAGTCAGTTCCTTACAGTTCTTCCAACTGATCTCTGCTTTCTCCAGTTTAAATAATACCCCTCCCCCCTGCAACTCCCTATAATATGATTTAAGGATGCCCATGGGAGTGAGATCTATTGTATTTCCTTTCTTTAAAAAAACCCTATTATTTATGAAACAAAGTTATGAGAGCAGTATGGCATGACCTATTTTTGGTAAAAGCCTGATGTATTTCAACACATCTCTCGTCTCCTTCAAAATTCATTTTAAAACCTGGCATGCAATGAGAGAATATTATGAATCTGAATAAATGCTGCAACAGTCACGTACTTGGTACTATAATGGGTTAATTGCTGCAGTGCAGGAGGCTGATAGGGAGCCACAAGAAGGTGCATGCCTTAATGAGGAGCTGGTAAGGAGCCCTGGGGCATGGAATAGGGGCTAATATAAAGGAGAAAACAGTAGGATAGAAAGCTGAGTAACCCAAATAAAGACACATTTGCTCTTTACTTGTTTATGCTGCAATTACTGTCTTGCACGAACACCAGACAAAACTCAGAAACACCAAAGTAACTCAATGAGATGGGTGTGCGCATGGGATATTTCTGTCCCAGACTTAATTTTCTGTTTTAAGGTTTCACTAGCACTCCCTACTATGTTTTCTCAAAACAAGTGAGCTACCAGTTAAACTGAAAACACAGACTGAAAATTACACTGTGGAGCACTACTTTGATTGGTGGACATACTGTTCTTACAGTCAATACTTTTGATTTCTGGGGAGGCACTCTGTTTCCAGGCTACATTTTTTTTTAAAGGAACAATTTTTGAAAGATGTCAAGTTCACTTGGACTAAGGACAGTCCAGCAAATATTGGAAAGGAGTAACTTCAACACGTGGTTCAGAATAGCTCCACTGCAAATGCATATTATGCAATGACACTTGCATATGCAAGTGCAATATGCAGTTGTACCACTTTGTTTTCAGGTAAGACTACATCCAGTTACAATTTCAGATGGGTTGGTAACATATAAAATATAAACTTTGTCTTGGTATTTTGGATTAAATCAGTTGCTCTTTTTTTCTTGGGGGCTGGCTGGCAGGGGGGGAACCTTGGAAGCCACGAGGATCAAAACCAAAGCAAAACCAAACCAAAGTTGTTCAAACCTCAACAAATGTTTAGCTTGTTATCCTGTCCAGAATGGTTCATCAATCTTTTGCTATCCCTCCTACTTCATGCATTAATTAGATACGTTTTAATCATATTTTCTCCAATAGCCTTTTTTTTAGGTAGATAATTTTTTCTCTTCACACCTGCTGCAAAAGTAGTGGGCTTTATAATATATACTTTCTCTAACTGTAACAACATATGGTATCTGGTCTTCGCAAATTGCTAATTGCTGGACATCCCTTTCTAGGATTAATTAATTTACTAATAAATCAATATTACTGTAAATGGAACTGGGAACAAAATCAGACTTACTGGTGTATTGATAATCACCTAGGTAAACACTGGAGATAGCTTCCAAGTCAAATAATATGATCCTCAAAAGCATATTTCTATAAAACACAGGTAAATACATAGTCTTTAAATAAAAAATCTGGAGAGCCCCACTGAAACATTAAACTGGAACAAAGTAAAAGAGAGTTTACTTAAACATCAGCTCTAGCCTTTTTCTTTACCATTCTTTTATTCTCTTTTTATTCTGATGGATCTTTATTTTTTTCTACCACACTTTTCCTCTTGACCCTCCAGCCTTCTGCTTCCTCCTTGGTCTCTTTCCTGCAGAAAATGCCACACAGGATCAGACGATAGGTCTCTCAGGTCTAATATTCAATCTCTCTGAAAGTACCAGCGTATCAGGTCTCCTCCTTGTCTTTAACAGAGACTGACCTAAAGCCTGAAGCGTGGGATTAGTATCCCTCTTACAAAATAGATAACTACAAGTATTTTGTACTATCTGTGTAACTATCTTACAGAGTACTTGGCCTCAGTGTCACACAAGGGCAATTATTACCACAAGTTAATTATACACTGTGGCTGGGGAGGGGAAATATTTTCTTTTCATGAGTTTCCAAAGACCAGCTTTTACTTTCAGGCAGTATTTCCTTACCCTCATGTAATGATAGGAGAGGGAGGATGCAAGTTCCTGATTGACCCCTACTATTATTTTGCAAATATTTATCATGTCAGCTCCTATTTTGTTTCCTTCCTTTATTTCTGAAGTCTCCCATTCATTATCTGTTACTAGCATTTTTGTTGCTGTGTGGCCTTGGTTTTGCAGAGTCTCTGCACTAAGTACTGCATAAGCATTTAAGAAAGCAACGTCTTGCTCTGAGCAGCTTATAGCCAACACACAAACAGGTGAGGGAGCAAGAAGTAATACACTTATTAAGGAGCTGTTGTGCTGGAAACGTGGCACGCACATGTGTGGATGTGTGCCCTAGAGTGGGATGTCCTCCCAGAGAAGCAGCATCAGTTTTACACCACCTCTGATGATGTCCCTCTGCACAGACACCTTGACATGCAGTGTTGTTGCGCTCCGCGTCCTGGGGTTCGAGCTGAGGAGCCTGTGGGTGGCAGGGAGTGACGCGGGGAGTCGGCAGAGCTGCAAGGTCGGCTGGGAATCTCTCATAGCCTAGAGGCAGGATGCCACACAAACCCCAGAGACAGCAAGCCCAGTGCGAGCCACCCCCTCGTTCGGGGAAACAGGTCCTCAGGAAGAGGAGGGAGAGAGCTGCCATGGGCAAACTCCTGGGGGAGGAAGAGGCAGGAGGAGAGTACTGTGCGGTTCACCGACTGTATGGGGAGTGTGGGAGGGGGGAATCTGGTAGTAAATAGAAACAGATGGGCGAGTTCACAGGAGAAGAGGTGGAAGAAGAAAAAAAAAGACTTTCTTTGGGAGGATGGTGGGAATGAAGGCTGGGAAGCTCAGAGAAGGTGAAGCATCCTCCTTCTTGAGATGAAAGACTTGCCTCTAAAACAAAAAATCCAGGAAGGACGGGTCTGTCATCAGCCCCTTGAAGTTGTTACATGCTAATGAAGTAGAAACAAAGACATGCTTAATTTTCCACTAAAGTGATAGTAGGAACATTAATGTTTTTACAAGTGGTTTCTACATATCTGGTCTCAGTGTTTTGATAATACTTTCTCACCACGCTCATCCCAGACTCAGCCACATTCTGCCACACCCTCAAGAAAGCAAGTAGCATTTGGTCGCCAGCAATAGGGAATGGTCTAAATGCTGTAGCCTCAGTAACCATGAGCTACATGTCAATGGATTTTAGGAAACTCCAAGTAAACAGTCTACTTAAAATTGTGGCAGCAGTATCTCTGACTGTTATTGAATGGAGAATCAATTCCCACAGAATCATTTACCATAAAAAATGCTACAACACAAATCTTATCAAATTATTCTTAAAATTTAATTCAGCTAGAGCAGATCTGCCTATAAACTTCTGCGAAAGTGATTAAATTGGTACTTATCCATATTCTCTCTATGTTGTTGGATATCTGTGTATGGACAATATTTTGCCATACAAGTCTCTTCTATTGATTTTTCTTAAATTATTTCTTTACTATAATCAGTTATCTTTACTGCATAATAGGGCCCAAAGAGGGACTTGAACCAAATTAGTAACGAAAATGCTAAAATAAAAGCCTATATCATTAATTTGGGACACTGTGGCATGTAGAAAAGTTTCTGCAAATTAACCCAAAACAAGACTTATTCCTGCTCATGTGCAGTTGCTATAGGACTGATACTACTGATCCAGAGCAGACCTCCAAGTGACTGAATCATCTGTTCTTCAAAACTGTAAGTCTACCACAAGTCGATTGCTTCTCTTGTAGGCTCTMCCCATCTCTGTATGRGTGAAGAGAGAAAAGAAGATATAGCTAGATATGCTATTAGGGGTAATGTTCAAACAAGAAAGTAATGTACAAATATTACTTTAAATCCCATCCCATCAAGAAACTGCTGAGACCTCTAATTCTCATGATGATACCTTTGGGAGCTGTAGGGCATCTTGAAAACATTGCTGCATGTCACAGTATGTCTCTAACAGCATGTGGATGGAAGCGTTGTATTGCAAGAATATCACAAGAAATAATCCAYGTAGTTGATCATTTCCATTTCCATTAAACAAACAATTTGTTACCCAGACACAATTGTTGCTGTGGAGATTCCATAAGCTTAAATTTGGGATGATACAGTAATTTTAGAGATGCATTTAAAACATCGGCTAAGGGAACTCACTGGAATACTGAGACATAAATATTTCTGCATGGAAATCAGGTGAAATAGGGAATTAGTCTTAACTGGCACTGTATTTAAAAACACAAAACAAAAATTGTAAAACTTTATACARATATAGATGCTTTTACCCAGGATGCAGGAGACTAATCAAGTTTCTTGTGGTGAAAATTTTCTTTTTATTATCATTATTGTCTATTATTTGCATCGTGATATGCCTTCAGGCCCTGAACTAGAAGCCAGGTTCCATTATAATGGATATTGAGCATGTAATGAAAAGACAGTCTCCCCCTCCAAAGCGTTCTTGAGCTAAATTTATGTCTATATTGCCGTCAGAAGACAGAAGTGACTGCATGTAACATGGAGATACTGGAGTCAGTTTTAAAAGTTAGGCAGCTTGGTAACCTAGCCCCAGGAGCACAGGCTCAGTGAGGGCTAATTACTCTTCCTTCTTGGCAGATTTTGCAAAGGTGGCAGGGAAAAAAGCAAAAAGTGAATCTGGAGGGGAAGAAAAAAGACTAAAGAGCAGGGAAAGTTAGTAATGTCATCAGATTTTGCCTGTAAACAAATGGCTCAGGAGCACATACCGGGTAGAAGGAAGGAAAGGTTAGAGGTAAATGTGGAGTTTGGATTTACACCCAGTCTAATGGCAAAATCCCTGCTGGAGGGTAGCTGTGCAAATTAGCCTGCCATCCTCGCTGTACATAGGATGCTTCTGGTGGAGGAACACGCAGCTAGCATCCCTCGATGCCACTAGGGATTAATTGAGCATAATGTCTTTTGGAAAGTAACAGCATTTTCTTGGAAGGCAACAAGGGAAAACTGATAGTTTTGCTGTGTAACTGAGTTTCATAATGAAATGTTGCCATACGGTGAATCCTTGTTGCCTCATTACTCTTAAACCTTTATTAAAAAAAGCTTTTTAATTGTATTACTTAATTGTTTAATTTGGGGCTCTTACTGCACTATTCCATACCAGATCTATGTTTGGCCTCTCCTAGATGAGACAGCATAGTACTTAGAAGTCAGGAATATGAAAGTTAAGGTTGAATGGACCATTTTCCCTCCTATCCGCAAACACCTTGTGACACAGTCTAATTATATTGCCCATTACTGTTTCTCTGTTTTGACATTTTGCAGATCCTCAAATAAAGCACTTAACCTGTGACATTGATGTGTCCAGAAGTCCAAAGCCATAACATTATGTTGTTCTATAGTTTTCTTCAAGATCCAAACATAAGAGGATGCTTGAAATAAGACTTAGGAAATTTTTAAGCTACAGAGCTGCAATCTTACAGAGTCTTAGGAAAAAGTCTGTGGCTAAAAGGTTAAAAAAAGGAATTTTCAACTCAGCGAGAATGGTAACTCATTTTCAAATGCTTATAAATGGCTCATCTGACAACGAGTAGTTTTAAAGTTAGGTACATATAGACAGTATTTTTAAAATGTATGTTGTCGGCCTTTTGTATTTGACTGCTAGAATAAGAAGTTTCAACAAGTTTTAGTTGTGCTTGATTTTTTTTTAACAGGGGAAAGTATCCACTCAAACTATTATTTGAACCTATACGGATTGAAAAATTGGAATCATCACATCTGGAAATGAGATGAACCAGGGAGAATTCAGCCCTATTTCAAAAGATGAAGAGCATCTTAAAATCATGAGTTATAAAGAAAAGGGATCTGCACATTTACAGCAACTGTTCTGTAATGTCAGTACTTCCTCTTCTACTAGATTTCCTTGTGATTTCTGTTGTGAAGCTTTTGACTTATGGACCTCTGACTAATGTACCTTTCACAGGACTGGGCACTCCCAAGCTGTAACACACTTCACAGGGTAAATATATGTGGGTAACAGGACCAAAAATGATAGTACAACAGGCTCCAAGCTTTGCAGGCCCTCCAGAAAAATTCTGGGTAAACACATCAGGCGAAATCTTAGTGCCGCTGACACAGATGAAAACCCTGTTGCTGCATTTCGTGACTCTAGAAGTTCATATGGGAATACCACAGTGTATGCAGGTGCCTAAGAAATGACAGCCTTATTGTTCTAGGTAAGGCCCAGCTGTCTGTTCTGTATCTCATCTCCTTCAAGACTGATACCACTGCTGACTTTAAAATCCACTCATTCAGCAATTGTTCTCAGGCTACTTCTGTAATTCACCACAAAGTAGGAAAATTGCCTGGCTTGAGTCCTTCTGATATCACTTGGTGAAGCGAAGGGGACAGGAGAGAGGGAAACAAAAAGAAAGCAGTTTTGCTAAGAAAGGAAATTCGCTAATAATCTCTATATCAATTTCTTCTTTTGTATCCAAGTAAAATCTGAAGATTTTCTTCATATTCACTGGAAGCAATTTACCTCTCTCAAAGTTCTTTTACAATTGCTATAGATTTGTATAGGCTAGCTTACCCAGTCCTAGTTACTAGCATGGTACTTACGCCCTAGTTTTCCATTAATTGTTACCACCTTTCATTAAATAACCAAAGAGACAACCTTTCTACATCAATAGAAATGTTTCTGTAGTTGTACTATGAGACTGTAGAAGTCAACCTGACCTAAAACAATAGGTTTCCTCAAAGAAGTTTCTTCCTTTTTTTTTTGTAAATTAATAATGGGTGGAGGGGCATATCTTTCTGATATAAGAGATATTTACCCATATGTAGCACAGGAGTTGATAATAATGAGGAACTTCTCAAGTCTGTTTACTGTACTGTTTCTGAGTGGCTTACGACAAGTAATTAAACCATTGGCCTTACAACATCCTTTTATATGAAGTGTCCTCAGTGAACAAAATTACATATTTATTTTTTAGTGTTTCTCAGATGCCTTAATTCTCTCCTATCAATCTTGCTTAGTATTAGCATTATTGTATTTCCCAGTATTCCCAGTCATGGACACCACTGTGATAGGTGGGGTAGAAAATACAGAACAAAATACAGAAACTCATTCTGCAAAAGCTTGAAAGCAATACAGAAATTCACTCTCCATGAGCTTGAAAGCTAGGCATAAGATAGGCAACAACAGTCAAAGAGGCAGATAATTGAGGGCATATCAGAAACAGGCAATACTGGTCAGTATGGTAGGTAGTGTGCATAAGGGGTCAAAGAGTAACTATAAATTGCTGTATATGTACCAACTGACTACTCAAGGTAAACAAATATGTTTTCAGTCATAACTGATATTCAAATAGAAAATATGTAGCAAGCATATGAGCATTGTAAGGCTCTATTTCCATAAAGGGTTCAGGTGATCCCATGACAGCTCAGCTTTGCACAGATAGCCACCCTGATGGACACCAGCACCCTTGCTGAACCTAATGGAAATTACCTGGAATCTGTCCGGGCATCCTCAGTGCTGGCCTGTGCGAGTGAAATGTTTTTTTTTCATTTTTCTGTTACTAGAGCCGCTCAATAGAATTATAGCCTTTTGTACTTACACACTTTCCTCTTATTTATGTGTAATACCAACTCCACTATGTACTACACATGCTTCCTTTGACACGAGTCTTTCTGTGCTTCAGGTTCTTAAAAACTTCCTGCTAGTAAGCTCTTATCTCTCAAGCCTTGATGGTTCGAAGAGTCTATTATGACTCTTCTCTCTTCTGTGTTTGGTGGACTCGCTATTCTATATGAAATCATACCTAAAATACAGGGCTTTTTCACAGGGGTTGGATGTTGAACAGAACATGCCATAAATTATGCAGTGCCTCCTTTTAGAAACTTGAAGAGGAGAGCTCTGTGAAACATTTATAAGGGAACCTTGTATCATAGAAAACCTGCATTGTGTGAGATTTCAGGCAACTCTGAGATTTGTGAACATCTCTGAGAAGTTTGCACATCAGCGTATAAGGTTCAGGCAAACCTTCAGCAGTGTGTAAGAAGGTTCCCCATTGCCCAGCAAGTGTAGGAAACCTCACTCCCCACAGGACCTCTCTCAAGCAACATGCAAATAAGTTTCTCTCTACTTCTTGGCCATCCTTGGTGGAGAGAGGGTTTCAAACATAGCTATCAAGCTGTTTTCTTGCAGAAGGATAGAAATGGAAATCCTGAGGTATGCCCATGCTGCCTTTTGGCACCTGACAATTAATGGAGGGAGACAGTCTCTCTTCAGGGGTGATCTGAAGCAGTAGCCATTCACAACACAAACAGCTTAAGGAGACAAATCTCCTGAATAAGTATTTGGCTAAATTTGGATAGTGTTAATACCTCATACCATATGTTTCAGACTTCCTTCCCCATGGAAATAATGATAAATAAACTCCTGCCCCCTGTTCCTTGTGGAGGTGACATGAAATGTTAAAATACTAGGTGGGGTGGGGCAGAGAATGGGAGACAGCTGTGAGTTAATTTCTGGCATGTCTATGAGAGCTGTGCCTGGAGGCCACCGCCAGAACTGGCAACTCAGTGTGCAGAGCACTGTACAAACACATAGGAAGAAATAGCCATCAGCCCAAAAAATCTGCTGTCCAAATAGGCAAGAAAGATGAGAAGAAGAGAGAAATGTGGAAAGGTATGTTATTTCTGAGATTTGCTTCAGTTGTCTAAGCCCATACTCAGTAAATCCTGAGGAAAAAACCCAAACCACCCTTTCATTCAGCCAGAGCCATGAGCAGATACCCTTCAGTGCAACCTTCCAAAATTTTTCCAACACCCGGCAAGCAGCAAGCTCTTTTAATGAGAGGATGTTGACTACCTCATCTATGTTTCTAAGTTCCCAGACTACACAGTTATCAGTTAGCCTGGCAGAAATTGTAATTCTGACATCAGTGCTACCACTGATTACCATTTCACAGCTAGCAAAGAAGCCTAAATTGCCAATAATAGTTGTGAAAGAGTTAGTGAATGAAGAGTAGAAGGCAGGCAGAGAGATGCAGTGAAGAATTATACAAACTATAAATTGCCTAATTTTATCATTTTAAATATTCCTTTCCTGCTAAAAGTGGGATATTACACAAAACAGGCCAAAATGAGATATCCAAATTGACATAATCTGTGGTAAAATAGTAGCTGCACGGGAATTAATAGTACAGTAATCAAAATAAAACATCTTAAAAGAAAAAATATGAATTAAAAGGCTTTTAGCTTTTGAGAAAGGGAATCCCATTGTATAATTAGATCATGAACTAAGGCCTTTCACCACTGCAAATTCATACTGTGCACTATTTAAGTGCCACCTCTTGATTCTCCTACTGCAGCTTCTAATAGCAAACCCTGTTCTGCTTTTCTTTGTGCAAACCCAATCACATCACATCAAATTATACAACTAATTAACACAAACTCCTTAAAAAATTGCATATTATTTTGGCAAGCCAAATTAACGTCAGTCCCCTGAAACCATGTTTAGTAATTCCCACTGACTGTAGTAACGCCTACTACTGAGAGAAGGGCTAATCAACTACAGGCTCTCCTGCTGATGAGCTGAACCAAGTAACCAGATGTTTCTGCCTTCTAGGCTAATGAAAATGTCATGCATGTTTTTCTCTCCACCTAGATGAAGAACTAATTCCACCATGGCCATGGTCTAGGTAGCTCTCGTTTGTCCCGTGCTGCGTCCGACAGGTCCTGCTAGTTAATCCTGAGCAGGCAGGTACAGCCTTGCTAAAGGCGCTCTGGTTTGAACCAGCTAACCAAGCCCGCCGAGGCAGCCTGCTGCTAGGGCTTCCTCACACAGGATATGGAGGGCAAAAGGAAAGTTGATGAACGTCACTGTGGAAAAAAATACTTCCATCATGTTGTACTGTATATAAAAGCTGGGCAAAGTATGTTTTTTGTGTATTGGTAAGAGGTCCCATCGGCATTAAATTACTTAATGAGATGTCTATTGCAATTAAAAGAGGCATAACATTTATATTAACATTTTAAAGCTTGCTTATTTCAGGAGTGTCAGTTTACATGAGTCTAAATAGGCAATAATGAACATGATGAAGTATTCCATATTAAAACTGAGTACTGTGTAACTGTCTAGTAAAATCTTAATATTAAACTATACTGTATAACTTACAGGGCAGTATAAAAGCTTCACATCTAGATTTATCCCATCTTGAATCTCAAATATTGGACTTACGATTAAATATGAATACAAATGAAAAAAATGCATTTGCATGTAATCTTGCAAAATACATTTACATGATACATTTATTTAAAAAGCTTACAGTATACTTTGATGGATGATACAGTCATTTTCAGAAACAGTAAGCCATAATTTAAAGATACTGTGTAATTATTTAACAGCAATATTTTCTAAGTTCAGCTGACTTGTACCTGTCATGCTAGATGCTAGTGCTAGATTAAAAAACAGTGTATCAGTAGGCCCTACTATCCCAGATGCTTACCTGGTGCAGAAAAAAGATATGTGGTACATTTAAAATGCTACTTAAGGAGGAAGAGAATTAGGTCTGTTCATACAGCTTTGGTTTGAGAAATGCAGTGAATGTGTTAATCTCAGACCCCACCCCCAGCAGCTAAGTGTATTCTTCATTTTGTTTTTCAATAAATCTGCAGTAGTATATATAGACTGTAAGCAGAAGTTATTCTTTTTATATTTTAAATTTCCTTAACATGCTCATTGCTGTATTAACATCTGTTCTGAAACTCCCACCACCACAGCAAGGAGGCATCAATTAACATCAGTTTGGAAGTGACAGATATTCAGTCAGGGAGGAATAAAACTCTACAGCAATTTTTGCCAGCAAAATCCCATCATGTGTGCAAAGATGCAGTCTACTGGTAGCACCAGTTCGATATTTGAGGGGATGGATCACTGAAAGAATGAGGTTTGCCTCTCATGAAAGGAGACATGCATGAGCCCTTAATTCTAAATTCAAAGATAAGGCCACTGAACTGCGAGTGACCTGGCTTTGGTCCCAGAAAGTTGTGTTTCACTGGATTTAGTTTCTACAGCAGAAAAATCTTGCAGTGTGAGAGGCAGTCTTTCAGAAAGCTAGACTCACTTGCCAGTGAAAGAAATACTGGAATATTGAAATTTACCCAGGACACTGTGGGTGCCTAGAGCAGACCATGGACTACCTGACTCCCGGTCATCCTGTATCACTTAACCTGCAAGCTAGTAGTTACTAAAACAGTGGAGGTTTCTGGCTGGATTTCAGGGCCAGCTCCAAGAACAGTGGGGTTGAAAAATCCTGCTATTTGATCATCAAAAAGGTATGGTGTTGAGCAAAGATCCATGTCCAAGAAGTGAGAGAACACCCTTGGGCCATCTTGGCAACTGTACAGTTCTTCCAGCAGCTTCCTTTGCTTTCGCATGCTACAACTTTACAAACTAGAGTATCATTGAGAAATTAGTGGAAAATGAAGAGTGAAAAATAATGTATGCGCTGTTAGTATATTGCCTTCCTTGACAAACAAGAAATAAATTCTTGAAAAGCAAAGAAAGAGAGAGAGAGAGGAGTGAAACTAAACAAAAAGTAGKTTTTTTGGAAGACAAATGAATATTTCAGTTGGAAACTAATTAGAGATTTTAGGAGTATGGACATTTTCAGTGAAAATGTTTCCCTTTCAAAGAGGAAACTGCTGGTCTTCTTTTAGTGCGGAAAAGGTTACTTTTATGAAGTATTTTCTATTGATCCTATCAACATCTCTGTGATGGAATGACAAGAATTGAACAAATGTTGCTGAACTGTGAAGAACTTTGGCTTAGGTCCAACAATTTTCAGGCCAAGAGCAGCTGTCACGAAGAGTGAGGGACTTTCATAGGAGAGCCAATGGTTGCATGAAATACACTAATAGTAGTTATTCCAGTGGTGAAGGCAGTTTTTCAATATAAAAGAAAGAGTCAGAGTAAAAGAAAAAAATACATACGTATATGTACAGATAGTGAGAAAGAGGAACAGTCTAATATTATCAGACAGTTTTGGAAACATGGGAAATTAAATATGTATTTGGAGAGGGTATAATTGAATATTCTTCATTGTCTAGTGGATTCCACAAAATGAAGGAGATTTTGTTTCCTTACAGCAGCATTTCCCCATACACTGGTTTGTGCCAAAAAGAAAGACAGAAAAATCACTTTGAACAGTTCAAATTAAAAGAAATAATCCTGGACAAAAGACTGCTATGAAAATCACAGGATCACACCAACATAACTTTGACCCATGCACTTTTTGGTCAGCAAAGGGTCATTGGAGCCTCATGTATCCTGGTCTGCAGTTCTTGATTTTCAGTTTATGTAAGGTTGGAGAAGGAATAAAAAAATTTGATCTTAAACACATCCATGAGAACCAGGTTTATCCTGGCACTGCTGTGTTCTGAATAAAACCTTCCATTACCGCAGTATGTAACAGTCATGTGAACATGTTCCCAGGGGGCTTTTGGGTAAAGTCTGGAGAAAAAACGCGGGGGGTGATCTGTCCCACTGCAGAACTGGGAATGTAATCAGACTTCTGATCTATAGGTGTTCGTTCACTTGTTGATATCTTCTCTCTGGTCAGCTTTCTGTCATTCCTGTTTTCACCAGTTTCATAAACTTTTCTGTGAGGCTACTTGCCTGGGCAGTAAAAATAGATAAAAGCCTACTCACATCAAAAATAATATAGAGAAAGGACAACAGCTGAGAAAAACAGGTCTTGGAGAAAAAGCAAAATGATCTAGGATATCTGTTACTTCCTGAAAAGTCTCACAAGTTTATCCATCATGCTGAATGTCTTCTAGCATGAAGGAATCCTGCGGCATTCGGGATCACAGGAATGTTAAGTTGTATCACACTGGAAGTCCATTTGGTCCACTGTCCTGTGAACAGTGATCAAAGCCATACACTTCAAAGGAAGGTGCAATGAAGTATGAACAAGATAGTTACGGACATATCCAGCTTTTGATTCTTCTTTCTTATTCCAGACAACCAGTGAATGGCTCATGCTTTGTAGGTAGAGAATTTCTGCCTCTTCTAGCTTTTAAATTTTTTTTTAGTATCATTGTGTACCTTTTTTTTCATATACAAAAGTCTTTCCATTTCATTTCAATAAAATTGAGATAAAGTGTAATCTTATTGCACGAATTTCTCCCCATTTTATCAATATTGTGTGATTAACTTTCCATATTCATATTCACCTGAGTGGATAAAATATACTTTTTGGCAGTCCAGTAGCCTTTGAAAGACTTAAGTTAACAAGTTGTAACAATCTGTTCAAAGAATTTCGTCCCCTTTGCTCTTTGCAATGCAAAGCTTCAAAGGTCAGTTCAGATAGACTTTGCACACTGCAGAGGTGTTCATTATTTAAGCTCATGGATACGTTTCTCATGCAGGCAAATTTTAGCATATGAGCAGCTTTTAAGATATATTTGCTGTGTATGTATGTTTATTCCTTAATAATTGAGCAAGATGATGAAGACTCTGCTGGAGAAGGTAGTTGCTAGGAAGGGATTATCAGTACCCTGAGAGAGCCAGGAAGTATTTTGACAGACTTGAAATGACACAGTAGGGTAATTCCTTCCCTTTCTCCAGCTATTCCAAGGATAATAAGCTGTGTTGGATTTCTTCGAGGAGGAAGAAAAATCTTTCTGCTTTGGGCACACAAGCTCCACTAAACTTTTTGGAGGAAAATGTTTCTTCCTTCTGTGCTCGCGCTGCAGCTGAGGATAAAAAAAGAAATAATACTTCCCTGACAAAACCTTCAGACCATCTTTCTGGAGAGTTCTTATTTGATTGCAAGAACACAAGAAAGTCTAAGTATTAAATGCACCGGAATTTAAAAATCGTTTTCAATTTCAATTGTATGGATGGCATTGACAGACATAGTGTTTTTCTTACATCGGGATAAGACCAAATAGTGTCCTGACTTGTGCACCACTGGAATGTTGAATTTTTTGAGCAGACTAGGATAAGGTTTGTTAGGGGTTTGCAAATTTTTAAAAAGGAGAAATCTGTAATCTGACAGTGATTGCTGATCTTTTTGTGACCTATGATTGGGGCTTGAAAAAGACCTATATTCACTCCTTTGAGTTTAGCAGATGTATCAAGTGTGAACAAGGGTGCAAATCAAAAACCATGGAAGAAGTCAGATTTTGGACTGGGGATTATACCATAAGAATAATAACAAAAGGAACTGAAAAGCCACCAAAGTAAAAGACTGTGATCCAGTTTAGGTCCACACATGGTAGTGCATTATTGAGCAGTTATTTCTCCCAGTTAATCATTAAATGCACTCCTACACTCTTAAAAACTAATGTAAGGAACACTTTTTGGACAGAGAAGAAAAGTACACACAATGGATGTTTGAGTAAGAAGCATGCGAACCAACAAAATAACAGCTCTCTGTTCTGTATAGCTCTATATTCCTTTACAACTAGGTTGTTTCATTACTAATTCCAGAGCATTAGTATGTATTGTGTTATTCTGTACAGCTTGTTGTACAGAAACAATTCAATAAATGAAAAGTCTGAATTCTAAGTATTATTATTATTTTTGTTCAGATTTGCTTTGTGGTGCAAGATTCTTTTGATTGCTTCAGACCTACAACAATCCCCTGTTGTTTATCATAAATAACAAGTTGTTTTATTTCTCTGGGCTTGCAAGTTTCATTTTCTTCTGTTGCTATAATTTCTATTCATTTTTAACATGAACACATTTTCCTACAGAAGTGGTCTTATATCTAACTGTACCTTGTGATTTGTTGGCTGTGAAAAGCCTTCTAGTTGATGAGAAAAGGGTGAAAATCATTCCACCCCCTCACCAGAGTGAACTGAACTTTCTAAGGATATATTTTTGTCCCTTTTTGAAAGGCGATAGGTAATGCCCTTATTTCTGACTGCCCACTTGCTGGACATCTTTCTATATGAATTTGGAAACAAGTTAGTGGTGGTGCCATTAACTTTATTTGCCACAGAATTCTTATTGTATCAACTTGATCCAGCACTACCACAAAGGAATATTGTCTTTGTACAAAAAGCACTATTTGAAACAGCATAGTTGGTGTGATTTGCCCAGGATCACCAGTTTTGCAAAATCTTTGAAAACTGTACAGTCTTTCTTCTGAACTAATCTTCTCTATTATGGGTGAGGAGAGGGAATTATGGCCTCCATGATAATAACTTATCTCATATTTGTACCTATCTTTCTTCCCTAGTGAGAGCTTTGCATATTTTCCATGCTGAAGGCTGAATAACAGGGCTGTCTGACACCAATATTGTACTTTTTAACTGTGGTCTTTTAGCCACCTTTTTCACAATCGGAGCCCTTTAGAGACCATAGTCAGGGATTCACTGGTTTTATGAAAACAGACAGGCTGGATCGCACTAGTCGTCTGTCCACTCTGCCACTCTGCACTAACGTAAGAGAGTACACGTGATTTACTTCAATGAACTCCTACTCCCACAGTTTTCCAGTGTCCCCCCTTCAATCTTTAACAAAGATGTGATCAGTTATTTTGGTCTTCCTTCAACTGGGAAAAATGTGCTAAGAGATACTATAGGATGACCAGAGCTTGTCTTGCTGTCTAACAAACTGATAAATCTGCATAACCAATTTATACAGTTTTTCTAACTGTACAGGAAAACGAGGTACAGCTAATAGCATGCCTCCGATAAGAGTCTATTGACATTTTAACTGCTGAAGACCCATTTTAAACCTGCAGAATCTAAATCTGCTGGGGGCAGGGGAGCTAAAGTGTTACATCTGCCATTTCTTGTGGTTGGGAATCCCTCTTCCACAACTGCAGGGGCAGCCGCATCCAACAGATGAGGGTTTCCCACTGACGGGCTGAATCCATCAAATAACTGAGTGCTTCCTATTGAAGGCACACAGTTTCTTCAGGAGCTCAAAGGAAGCACTCAGCATTTCACGTGTCATAGCAAACACTCCCAGCGCATCCCCAGATCACCTTTGCCCAACTCACATTCCTGTACTTCTTTTGTTTTTTGGAACGTCTGTCCTCTTTTGCTTTTTTCCCTACAAGACAAATACGTTTTAGTCTCTGCCACTTTATGAATGTGCAAGAAAGCAAGCAAGGAAACACTACAGGTCTTCTTGCATACTCAGCAACCCCCCTTTCCTTGACCATGTCCCTCTGAACCATGTATAATGGCTGTGTTGGATTCCTCTTCTTCCAATTATTGCTTCAGCACTTCCTGATCCATCAGTCTTCACTGGCATGCCTCTCAACAAAATCTGTCAGGCATCCTTCCTGCTTTCAGAGCAGAATTCATTCATGTCTAACTTCACATGCCCATTTTCTTTTATTTAGTTTTCTATGCTTTTTCTCCTTTGAGGTGTTTTAACACTCTAATATCTCTTCATTATATGCTCTCTTAGATCCCCCAACACTCCCTCCATCTTGTGTGTGAAGACCCCCTGACTCTTTTCCTGATTCCCTTCTCTCTTTTTCCACCCTTTTTTTCTTACCTTTGGATAATTTTGTCTGCAAACATAAATGTAGCTATCAGTTCTGTTTTGGGCCTTTGTCGTGGTTTAACCCCAGCTGCCAATGAAGCACCACCCAGCCGCTCACTCACTCTCCCCGGTGGGATGGGGGAGAGAATCGGAAGGGTAAAAGTGAGAAAACTCGTGGGTTGAGATAAAGACAGCTTAATAGGGAAAGCAAAAGCCATGCGCACAAGCAAAGCAAAGCAAGGAATTAATTCACTGCTTCCCATGGGCAGGCAGGTGTTCAGCCATCTCCCAGGAAAGCAGGGCTCCATCACTCGTAACGGTTACTTGGGAAGACAAACGCCATCACTCCGAACGTCCCCCCTTCCTTCTTCTTCTGCCAGCTTTATATGCTGAGCATGATGTCATATGGTATGGAATATCCCTTTGGTCAGTTGGGGTCAGCTGTCCCGGCTGTGTCCCCTCCCAGCTCCTTGTGCACCCCCAGCCTGCTCGCTGGTGGGGTGGGGTGAGAAGCAGTAGAGGCCTTGACTCTGTGT
This sequence comes from Phoebastria nigripes, assembly GCA_035582835.1. NCBI lineage: Eukaryota > Metazoa > Chordata > Aves > Procellariiformes > Diomedeidae > Phoebastria > Phoebastria nigripes. The sequence continues at coordinate 358,693 of JAYKAV010002806.1, forward strand.
GAGCACTGCTCAGCAGTAACTAAAACATCTCTGTGTTATCAACATTATTCTCATCCTAAATCCAAAACACAGCACTATACCAGCTACTAGAAAGAAAATTAACTCTATCCCAGACGAAACTAGGATAGCCATATAGATACCTGTTTTTGCCAAATCTGCCTTCTGTCCAAGCAAACTCCTCACATTTACTGGCTAACGTATCCTTGTGGATGTCCAGCCATGAGCTCAAGTCCAGCAGAGCCAGAGCAGAACAGCCAAATGTCCCTTAACCTTTTTTCCTGTCTGTTACCGCACGTGTAATGCTTATTGTCGTTGGTGACTCACACCTATACCTGGTCTTTCACATCCAGGCCATATCTGAATTTTGCTGACTCTCAGCAAAATGTATCTGCAATACATGTCTAAGATGCATCTTTCTCTCTTTCTCCATCACTTACCTACAACTCACCATAACTTTTATCTGGAGAACTGCATATCTTTTCCTTTCAAGCACTGACAGCTGCTGTTGTTTCCTGCTTATGTCTGTTGAAAAGACAACATCAATAACCATTTTCCAAGCTCATGGGATCATTGCCTCAAGTCCCTGTACTGGGTTTCCTTTCCCCATCACACTAAGCATTATGTTTCTCATCTTCTTGACTTAGCTTATCAATACTTCATGGTGTTGCTCCTGTCGGAGTGTCCGGCAGACATCCACCATCTACTGGTTAAAGTTCCGATGGGATGTCAGTGGTGTCCTCCTCCTTCGGGAGACCACCCTCACCAACAATTCTAAAAGCCACCTCATTATCTTCTTTCAAATCTTTAAATCTCTCCATCTCTCAGTGACTGCTTGGGACGTAAGGAGAGCTTTGTCCTGCTTATGTAGATGTCTTAATCTGAACTAGTTTTCTGTTATCTTCAGTGGAAAATGATACACGTTTTATGGTGTAACTCATCTGACTTATTTCAGCTATCTACTGCAGGGTGAGATGAATCTCACTTTACAAGTGATTATTCTTTCTTACTGACTGCCAGGGGAACACAGGAAAACCAGCTCAGATGCAGATGATTTTGCAGTTATTCCAACTAACCTACCTGGTTATCTAACAATGGGTAGATATAGACTATATCTGTAGTCTATATATATCTCTAGACTCAAACACTTAAATTTAGATGTCTACGGTGTAAGTGTCTATACGTGAGGTAGGTGTCTAAGTTCTCATTATATCAATGGAGATCTAGTTAGTACAGTCGATGGAGCCTGGAGAACAATTCAGCTGAGCATATGTCTGCACCAGAATGAGCTGAATCACTCTCTAACCTCTTCTAAATGGATCTTCACAGACTACAACAGCAGCCTGGACATCTAGCCCACATGTCAACATCTGTGTATAGACTTAGATGTCTTTACCTTAAAATGAACCCCACCCTTGGCATCTGAACTGGATCCAAATCCTTCTCCAAGACTGTGGTATGTTGAGGTTCAGATAACTCTAATCATCTAACTGGTAGGTTACTGGCCTATACTTTGTTTCATACTGCGGGCAAATGAAACTACTACTATTACCTCTGTAACTATTACCACTGTAACATTGGATCAGCAGACTCAGTTAATGGAACTGCCTCTACTAAATCATCAGTTATTTTTTTGATCTTGATGACTTGGGGACTATTTGCTGTATAAAAATCTTAATTATATGAGCTTTAATGCATACAGAGTACTTTTACTGACTCATGAGGACAAATGCAACACTATTTGGGAACGCTGCAAACAATGACTTGTCTTCCTGGGAGTAGCATCCCAGACAGATGTTCTCAACTTGAGTTTGAAACTGACTTTTTCTGTAAGAAGGAAAAAATGGTCATTAAGCTGAATGGTGCACCACTTTCCCTCCTTGTGTGAAGTTAAACAAACTTTCCTCTAAGAAAAGCATATTAAATCCTAATGCTAGTTAATCCAACTTTCCCTGTTGCACACAAAAGAAATGCTATTGCCACCCACACTTCTGTAGAATATTTTATAAAGGATCTCCCCTCTTAAAACAAGGGACATTTTTATCCTTTTTTTCTTGATTCCCCTGCTTACATCTGGCATGACCTCCCATAATTTCCAGGAGGTAGATCTAGCTGTCTAACGACATTAAAAAAAGGAACCATTTAGAGAGAAATACATCAAATTCAAGTATCTTTTCCTTTGGACAAACCATATCTTTAAATCAACTTGTGAAGAAGTTACAACCTCTTTCCTGCATCATATGCAATAAGATCATAGCTTCGTATTCAATTATTTTTCCCAAACAAGCACGATACCCAGTCACGAGCTTGAAAACTGCAGTCCTTGATTTAAGTGTTCTTTTCCTAAACTTTTTCCCTTTCCCAGCTTCTTTAAGTAAGTAGGCCATATTTTTTCTCCAGTCCTGCTAGATTTCGGGGCCACCATTGACATTCTTTTGATGAAAAAAGTTTTTTTTGTGTCTCTGGGCTTCTCTGCTTCAGTCTTTGGAGGAGGAGCTTTCAGGTCAGAAAACTCATCCTGTTTAAAGCAGAAAGCTGCCACTTGGCAATGTAATCCCTGCGTAGTCTTTGGTGGTGGTGGGAAGGGGTTGGCTGTGGAGCAGGGGTACCTGTGTGCTCAGCAGCCAGCCCCCACTTTATCTGCACTGATACTGTTGTTCTGGAGAGGCAAAAGGGAAGGAGTTCGAAAAGTTATCACAATACCTTTACAATGGGTCTTTTGTAACCCGAAAAGTAGCATGTACACACCAGAGGATAGTAGGGATACTGTATGCTTTACTACAGCTGGTGAGACTTACTCTGCCTGTAAGAGTTTGCTGGTTTTAGCAGCAGTCCAGGACCATATAATTCCTCAGAAATGTAGGTTAAGAATAGACAAATAGAAAAATAGGGTGGTGGGTTACAAATAGAGTATATTTAGAGCTTGACTTCAGCCGACATTATACATCCTTGCCCTTTTAGTACATATTGCTCATGAGGCCTGAATAATATTTCAGCTATATATTGCAGATGTTGCACAAAACTTCTGCTGTGTGGACACATGCACACACTCTCCCCTCACCCCCACCCCATGCACACAGATGCATACAAAGGTTGTTCTTATCTTACAACAATCCGTACATGGAAGTCTGCATAGCAGAAAAACCATGTGTCCATATTAGTGGATAGTTAAGGCTAGCTTAACTTGGATATTYCCGATGTACTCTGAACTATGGGATATCAGACATGATCTGCTTTGTTTTGGATCTGTTCTAGCTCCTATGAAATCAATGGCAAAATTCCYACTAAATTAGGTGGTGCATGTTCATAGGAAGAGGAAGTTGTATAGGCATTTTACAAAACCACATATATATATACATTATACATTGTCAAATGTCACTTAAATATTCTCTACTCCATCACTTGAAGCAATTTTCTTCACAAATCTGGAGAAATTCCTCCTCATAAGTTAAAAATAAAACTGGTGTGAATTGTACTTTTCTAAAGACAAACAAGTTAAAAAGCACCCCATTACAAGGGTGTACGTGTGTGCATGTGTGTGTTTGCTCATATTTTTAAAAGAACTTCATTTTTATGCCTCCTTTATCTCAGCAGACTGTCCGGCGTGGGATGAAAACATTGTCATATGCACATAAGACATGGGGAAAATGCATCCAACTGGCCTGCGTTTTCTCATCTGTTACAGATTTAAGATCTTTAGCTCCACAACATTTCGAATTTCTCAAAACCTGAAAACCAGAGAGCGAGAACCATGCACAGGAGAAAATCTCCTTTCATCACACTGGGATTATTTTTCTATCCCAGGTGCTCGAGCCTGGGCTTTCTCTTAGTCTAATTGATAACTGGCGGGCTCCTCCCCTTAACCCACTGACTTTTGTGCGTTCTGTTCCCGGGCGACTACTGTTTCACTGTTCTACCTCATTCACTTATGGTTGACCTGGAGCTCCTGGGTTAAGCTTCCCCACTGGTATTCAACCTTGGACCTTATTATTGTTCTACTCGTCTGACCTCCGATACACTAAATTCTAACAAGGTGATCTGAAAAAAATCACTCATTTTTTCTGTGTGGTTTCATGGCTCGTCTTTTTACTGCTCTCGGCTGATGTTCTTTTCTCCACTTCAGACCACCAAGTGCTCTGCTTTAGTTTGTCAATTTATAGTGCTGTCATGGTTTCAAATGCTGCGACCATTGTGTAGAATATACTCTCCTGACCTCTGAAGCAACTTTCTGTATTTCAATTGTTAACTCATTAGGGTTTGGAAGAACAGCTGAAAAGAGAATGGCCTTTTTCCCACAATTGCTTCCAATAAGCTTCTTGAAGAATCATCACAATCCAGGATTAAGAGAAATCAAGAGGATGCTGCTAAAAATTAGCTCCAGTTATTTTGCGTTCTTGCTTAAAAGAAACAAACTAAAACCCTCAATCCCAAATGATACTGATGCTCTTCTTCATCAGTTCGCCTCTAAGATGCAAGAGAGTAGCATATTGATAAAGCTAGTAATGAAAAGATAATCTTCTGATTTGGATAATTCAAGTTCTTTGCCGAAGTATGCCAAAATATAGACAAAATATGTTCTTTAACATCATTTTTATGTGTCATTACTTTTACTGTCCAGAGGCAATCCTTTGTTTGCATTGGTCCTTTGTCTTCGGATCCTGGGCCTTGGACTGACTTCTCCTAATCAAGTTTTTCTAATAAATACCGTTTCAACTCTTCCCCTTTCAAAATGCCTTGGGAAGAGAGAGGAAGAGGAATAGAGAAGTGAATGGAAAATACCACCAGATTTTATCCTGAAGTCAGCTCCCTCTCGGGACAACAAGAGTGCAGTCATAACCATGTTTATTAAAAAAAAATTATCTCCTTGCCTTCCTTCTTTTCCATTTAAGTGGAGATATCATCTTGCTCACTGAGCAAATAGAGAGGTGCTTCTGCCATTTAGGGACAGATTTATAGCATTAGCAAAAAGTTCATAATTTTCATACTCTGAATTTTCAGATTAATGCACAACATCTCATTTCTGAGGTTTCTCTCTGTAGCAAAGACTGAGCCACCAGTTTCTGAATGGTAAAAATAGCCTATGATTTTGCCATTTTAAATAATTTAGCGTGGTTTGGAACTTAACAGTTCTAAACATGTAACATCTAGTTGCTCATGCACAATTTTTTTTAAACAAAATGTTTTGAATGATTTTTCTATCTTTTCTCCAGCATCACAGGTGTTTAGCTCTGCCACAGATTTTGAGATCAACAGAAAAAATTAACATTTTGGACCTCATGGAAACTGTGTTGAACCTTTAACAAAATAGTTCAAGAGACTACTTGGTACAGCGTTCTCCCAGGTAGCACTAATCATGGCTGCACAGTTTTCTGATAACATGAAATGCTTGAATGCATCCTTCGTTTTTGTGTCAGAGAATCRTAATAACAACAGCTTGCATTCTTGTAAGTCTCATCATCAAGGGTTTCAGAGTACTTTGCAAACACTAAACTTCACAGTTTCCCAGAGGACAAGGCTGACTTGGGTGTATCTCTACTGATTCAAATTATCACGATATGGGAACGACCTTTTTCCTCTCGATCCTATAACACCCTTTTTACAGATGGGTAAATTGAGGTATTGGCTAGCAAGTGTCTTATCCAAAGCCACAGACTAAGTCAGTACAAGCAATGCAATTGGTATCTGATATCTATTCTTCAGCCCTCTAAATCACTTGCTAATTCTTTCATCATGCTTCATGATTTAACATTTAACAGTTTTGTTCCGTATAAGTCCACCTGCTTCCAAAGACTCTTTTATACTGCGTATATAAGCAATATTAGCATAAGGTTTAAAGAATTAAAAAAACAGAAGTTAGTGAATATTTTAACAGAATTAAAATGATGGTATAAAGTGGAAGGAACATAATCATTGTGGAGTTGATACTGCCTTAAAACAATGGATGCATTTGATTGCCTATGTCAAACAGCATTAGACTTTTTACTTTAATAAAACAGTAAAGCCAATACTATACAGCAGCTTAAATCAATTTCCCTAGAATGATATTACAGCTGCCAGATCTTCCAAAGTTGTAGAATATTTCTTTTCTGAAGAGGTAAGGAGCTCTCAAATCTTATTGTTCCGTTTAAAAAATATATATTTGCACGGATGATAAAATGATATCAGAAAGCAATTTGTGTTAGTGTTTGTACAAACAATTGAAAAAAAAAAAAAAGCTGGATGATTGTGTTGCTGTGCTGCTTCTGCATCATTGTTTTTAACAGATGGTTTGCTATTATGACTGCCTTTACTTCAACAAGACTATAAGCTTGGAAGTTTTTTTGTTTGCTTTTTTGCTTGGAGTTGTAGCGCACCATTTGTATTTTAAAAGTTTATGTGGGTTACTTTGTCAGTGCTTTGAATCTCAGTTAAATTCTGGTCTCTTATGGTGCTGGGATAGTAAATCTGTGCTTGATCTGGACCCAAACGTATTTTGATTGTAAATAGAAAGTCTTCTTTTATGAGGATGTTCACTTCACAGCTTGAGCAGTGTAATTTTTATACAGGTCTCAGCAATCAATAAAAAAGCCACAGGAGGAATGATTTATCTTGTTGGTTACAGAGACTGTCACCGAGAGAAATTGTAAAAGATCAATTTACACAACCTGGTGTGAGAACGTTATTGATATAACACGGCTGATCAGTTTCTGGTAGTCTATGGGCAGACGACGAGGAGAGAGCCCTGCCCTCGGATAGGGCCACTCACCAAGATCTTAATAGACTCACTGGTCCATAAAATGGACACGAAGCCAATGAAGGGCGAGATTCTGCGCGCTCATGGTACACTGACTGGCTTGCAGGAAAATGGATTGGCTCAGCTCCGATTAGTTAGTTAAGCAGTGTCATGCATCCTCCTTTTTTTTGTTGGGTTTTTTTTTCTTCCCCCCCCCCCCCCTGTGAGAACTGTTCACTTGGAGGCTCGCTGCCTTAATTACAAAGGGCCCTTTTAACTACAGGTCACAGGAGTTGGCTCACTTGACAGGAAATAAGGAAACAAGCTACCTTCCTGGAAAAAAAAAAAAGAAAATCAAACTTCCACTCCTCAAATTAGTTAAATGAAGCTTATCAGCACTTGTTAGTTGATCCTTTGACAGTCTGTTAATTGCAGCTGGTACATTAAGTTATGTTATAACCAGCAGGACATATGATTAAAAAATAAATAAATCTACGGATATGCCACATGGCATGTGTTGGTGGAGAAAACAAAGTAAGAACAATGTTGATCTTTGCTGTAAATATCACAGCACAAAAGACATTTATAGGATATTTTCTTTCTTATTCTGTAGAATTAAATTGTATTCTAACTGAAGGGGCTTCTTTGGATCAGAAAAGAGCTTCTCTATACAATGAGATTAGAAAGGTTTTCATTGTGTCTTCTTAAAAAAAACCAACATTGGCTACTCTGTAAATATAAGCAGTCTGTACCTATGGATGTTATACACACAGCTTTTAACATACTTTTCCTGACATATAGTCTCCATTATATTCTTTTATTTACAGACAATAATTTCTCACTGTTATTACTGGAGGGAAAGAAAAGAACATTAGCAGCATTAAGAAACCCCACGGCAGTTGTTTCTCCTTTGTAGGAAGTGACTCTACTGTATAACTGCTAGCAAAATAAAGGATCCAAAGGCACATCAAGGGGAAAAAACTGTTTTCATGTGTTTAACCTGTTAATTATAGTAATCTACACTACAGTGTAAGTATTGTAACCTGGAATGGGAAACGGGTGTTTGAAAGAATGAGCTGACTAAGACAAAAATGATTAAATCCACACTTCGAATGGACGATTTTCATATGTAATTTGAGCTACACATTCTTAAGTTGTTTCATTTTCACATTTCAGTACTCATCGGCACGTATCAAAGTGAAAGACTAGCTGAAATGAATGTTTTCTTACCTTCATCTGCTGGAGTATTTTAAATACTTCTCAAAGACTGAAAGACATGTTCTTCTGGACCCATAATGTGTGTTTTAAGATGTGTTTTATGCTTAATATGAAGTCAGATTTTGAAATCCTAGGCATCCCAACAATATTGCTTCTTTTTTATCTGCAGAAGAACACTTATAAATGCAATGTTACTTTCATACTCCTGAATATTCAAAGTCGCTATTAATTATCATTGTCTTTCCATGTGATAGAACTAGCCAACAGGCCTCTCACTGTGTTCGTGATACATGTCCTGAGCACAGCCAAATGTGTCACACACTCCCCCTCCAGTTCCTTCAGGTCTGAAAGTCAAATTCTTTGTTCTGAAAATGGATGGGGTGCAGGTGCTGTCCCTCTTCCTATGCCTTCCTGTGCTCAGAACAGAAAAGAAATAACGGAAATATGACCAGAGCGAAGAAATGGAGCTTGTGAGTCCCGGGGAAAGGGGTGGGTGAGGGAAGAGGATGGAGATGGCCAGATGGGGATGATGACAGCTAGAAGGAGCTGGGACTAGGGGAGAAAGAARGGCAGGAGGGAACTTGCTTTTAGTATGTTCTCCACATGCTGAAATGACTTGATGTTACTCTACACCCACGTGTGCTTGTAACCCCTCAAGCACACAAACTTCTGGAATGAGAGTAATAGCCTGGCCCAGCTGTGGGGCTTGCTCCTTTCCACCCCTGGAAAGGAGAAGCTACCAGCTCTGGGGATACATAATGAGGTGCAAGGATGGCCACAGTGYCTGTTGCCCTTTTCCAGACCTCCTGTCTTACTCATCCTTGATCAGGTTCCAAGCCAAATTTCGTCACAAATAGATGTTTATGCCATATTTTCAAATGGGGGGTGGGCAGAGGAAGAGTCGCTTTCTCTCCACAGCTGCCAGGCCATTCACTGCCTCAGGCAGTCAGCGATCATTAGGCAGCCATGTTCCTCCCCTGCCCTTCTCGTAACGAACTTGGGCTCTTCCCAGCACTCAAACAAATGCCAGTCCCTGTGTCCGACACACGGATGCTACCTGTGCAGAGCGAGCCTGGGCATGCTGCCACTGAGCCGTCTCAAGTATGATGGTCATCTCCCTTTCTGCTTTGATTCCTTTCTTATTTCCCTTCTCTGCTTTCAGGGCTGCTACTGACTCGAAGTCGGACAATTCCAGTGACTATCCTCCAAATTAGTGGCTACTCAGAATTGCAGAAAAACATCTTGAAGAAGCTTCTTACCAAGATTTTCCCTGATTCATTGTAGGGGCAGCTGGAAACAACACCCTGTATTCAGGTCGTTAAAGCCTTTCTATTATAGAAAATCCCTGTGACCTTTTATTTTGAGAATCTCTCACATTTCTGTTGTTTGTAGAAGGTGTTTGATATTCAGCAAAGGAAATCCCCTTGGGCCACAGAAGTGTCTTCTCTTTGTCCCATGAAATTCCATGTAGGATGCAAAGTGACAAAAATTGCCATTACCCTTCTCTTATTTTTATCTCTTGGGAAAACACTGGTAGGCTCCAGGCTGCAGGCCAGGCTCACACTGGCACTGCCAGCACCAAGAGACACACTGGACTAGCTGAAGCCAAGAAAATGGAAAGGTAGGTGAAGAAGAGAACAAGTCTGTGGTCTTACATTATAAAAAATTCCCAAGTGAGCAGATTCCATCCCAAACCATCCCCTAAAATCCTTAGCTTAAGGGGTAGGAGTAAGGTAAGCCAGACCAGGCTGCTTCTTGACACCTTGTAGACTCAAGGTGTTTTCCTCGTTCACACACACACACACAAAACCACCTTTCCTCAGCTAATGTGCATCTGTACAGGTAAAGTTCTCAATAACTTTAGCAATAGCATCCTGTACTGCAATGCAGAAGGTTCAAGATTCACGTGTAACTTATGATGCCAGAAATAAGAAGAAAAGGAATGTAAAAACAATTTACAGCAGAGTTAACTTTAAATTAACTTTCCTGAGGCTGCAATTGGTAGTACTCGAGAGTTAAGAAATACCTCTGAACCCTAATTTATCCCCTTTTACTTGAATGCACTCTGGTGCAAATGTGTGTTACATATGATCATACTGCATTTTCCAATTGACCCTGTCTAAATCAGTATTCAGGGTGGAGGTATTCAGGGGGTAAGAGGAAGTTAGCACATACAACTAAAATGCCGATATTTTAGTCTTAAATGCTTGATTTTACAGTCCAAGTAATTATTTTCACCTAGCAGTTTATGAGCCTGGAGTCTCATATATTCTTATATTCAGAAATAACACGTGCTTATCCACTAAAGTCAATCATAGTTCATGTATGTCATTCTTTGGTTAAAAAATTACAAGATTTAAGAATTTCAAAGAACTACCTAGAACCCACGATAGCCACACAATCCATATCATTAGTGTGGTTTGTGAATTCAGTCACTGAAGGTGTTGCACACTCCTAATATTTTACTTCTTATGCAGAGAGATCCTGCTCAGGACTTTATAGAATCATAGAATCATAGAATAGTTTGGGTTGGAAGGGACCTTGAAAGGTCATCTAGTCCAACCCCCCTGCCATGGGCAGGGACATCTTCAACTAGATAAGGTTCAACCTGACTTTGAATGTTTCCAGGGATGGGGCATCTACCACCTCTCTGGGCAACCTGTGCCAGTGTTTCACCACCCTCAGCATAAAAAATTTCTTCCTTATATCTAGTCTAAATCTACCCTTTTTTAGTTTAAAGCCATTCTCCCTTGTCCTGTCACAACAGGCCCTACTAAAAATTTTGCCGCCATCTTTCTTATACGCCCCCTTTAAGTACTGAAAGGCTGCAAGAAGGTCTCCCTGAAGCCTTCTCTTCTCTAGGCTGAACAACCCCAACTCTCTCAGCCTTTTTTAATAGGAAGAGGAGCTTTATGGAAGAATGTTCTTTGCCCTGGCACTTGCTTCTTCACTGTTTAAGCATAGACCTATACTGCTCACTGTGCTCGGGTATCAATTTTATCCAGGACTCACAATSATCAGATTCTGGAGAGGACCACACACACATATCAAGAGGACCATATTCAGCTTCGATTGAAGCTTTTCATAACTAAAGTTGGGTGAAAAATAAATTTCTAGTTTAGAGGCATTTCAGGCTTTAGTTTTATACCAATTCAGAGATAAATAATATTTTGCTTGCAGAATTTCTCATGACATAGGAATTCTGGGATTTTTTGAACCCTCACAGGGGCTTCTGAAATGAAATACGCTCTCAGGAACTTGGCAGCTGATGAGTGAGCAGTGATTCTTGCTAGCTTCACTTCAGCTCACTTCAGAATAACAGCAGTTTAAAGACTCATGCACGTACCTTAAAATGTTTTTAACCTAATGTAGAAATCTTTACCTGTGTGGTATAAAGGTCCTTATATCGATATTTGAATAAATAGGCTAGCTTCTTCAGTCCTTTATTATGGTAGCTTTCTAGGGAGATTACTGGTAGTACAAAAATGTGAACCGAGTTTCTAACGACTAAATGCATTTGTAAAAGATTTCCAGCTAAGGTGGTCTTCTGCAGCATGGGGAGGCATGAGCGCCAAGCCTTGTAGGAACATGCCTCCTACTTGCTATTTGCTTCCAGCAGGGAAAGGACTCAGAATGTGCTGCAAAGCCCCAGCCATGCTGACGCTCGGCAGCACGTGTCAGTGCTGCATTAAATGGATAAACTGAGGCTCTGATGATTACCCCACCTCCTACTGCCAATTAAAAAGACGTAAAGCTGGAGACACTGGCACCAGGGCAGAGGCTCAGAAGCCACATTGCTCGGAGGATTGCTCAGCCTCTCTGAGGACATAAACAGGGCAGAAATCAATTTTACTAATTGCAGTGGATACCACAAGATCTGTATCACCACTCTTTTGGAAATGAAATGCAGGCAATGAAACCAGCTGAAATGAAGACATTACCAACTTGTGACATTTATTCATAACACACACATGAATAGAAATGTCTCAGGTGGAATTTGGGATGACCGTCAGTAACTAGTGTTCAAATCATCAGGTCTCTTTTGTTCCCCAAACAATTCCTTTTCCTATGGCAAATGTAGTTGCCAAAGTGAATTCTCATTCTGACGCAGCATGTGCACCCGTGTTTGTATGTAACTTCTGTTGTACGGTATTGCTGGTGAGTTTGGGTGAGATTTAGCTGACTGAAGGTAAACTTGGTTTAGGTGTTTATGTTAGGACAAAATGCATTATGCCCCAGAATTGTCTTCTTCCTTCCAGCCAAGAGCCAAAGTTAATGAGGTGTAGAAGGCTGCATCTGTGTTACCTCAAAACCAGAGTAGCAGTGTCCACCTGGGTGCTCTTTAAGGGCTTATGTTTCACCAGTAATACAAACAGCGAGGATGGTGATGGTATATGGTCTTGGTGCTGGTGATATAACTCCTGGCAGTAATGTTCAGCTGCTAATGCAGATAGGTTATGGCATTTTTGTCCCCATGTTTCCTTGCTTCCAGTTTATATGTATTTTTTGAAACTAACTTAGGTTTAAATATCTTTTATTCAGAGAGCTTGTTAGATTTTGACACTAACATTTATGCCTTTCTGATCAAAATGTTCTAACCTAGAAAATGTAGGATTTTTGGTTGGATTGTTGGGTTTTGGCTTGTTTTTAATCTTGCTGTTTTAAGTTCATTTATCTTTGGAAAGAGTCTTTTCCCAACACACTTGGCTGTACATAGCCAGAGTTTACAAGGTGCACTAAAATTGAAATATCAAAGAGAACTGTTGAAATGACATGCTTGTGAAATGTGTGCAATTATCTGCTATTAACTCATCTGGAATCCTGTGATGAGCAAACTGTGATTTTCAATGTGTCATTACATTGTTGTATCAATGGGTTGTTCAACAGCTCAATTTAAAAAATACTCAAGAAATAATCATTACAAGAGGTAATCCTTCCTATTTGATTCAAATAAAACTGTTCCAACATTAGGCTGACACGATCATGGATCTCATGAGGTTTCAGTGCTTTGTTTGCATTTGCTTTACAGTATTTACTGCTGATTTTGTTGTTGGGTGTTTTATTTTTGATAAGACATCTCTGATTCTGTTTTCTAATTATGTAGAGAAGCATGAGGGATAACGCTACCATTTCTGATTTCTTGCTTTAAGCTACAGTGACACAGTGGTGTTCTTCACACAGCATCAAAGTAAAGTAGTTATTTTGTTATTATGGTGCTACAACATTTTTATCCTCTGGATAATTTCGCCTCTTCTGGTGGCTATTCAGCTGAAGTTACCCTCTTCTAACACTGAAAAGGTGGATCTATTTTGTGGTTTTCATTTGCAATTAATAAAATTTGTGTGGAAAATGGTCAGCAGTATTCTGGAGTTATCATTTTACTGTGGTTTTCTTCTTTTGCTACTCAAAAAATCTGTCCTGCAGAAGAAATCATCAAGCATGTTAAATATGTAAATATACTCAACAATTTATATTCTTAACAATATCACTTTCCTCCCACTGTTTTTCACCTTTTTAAAAAGGATTCTGTAAAATGGTTTCCAAATTTCACCATGGTTAAGACACTACCTATTTGAACTTTATTGGCTTTTGTCCTGTATGTATTCAGCAAGAACTGCTTGTTGACAAAAATAATTGCAAGATTCCTTTTTTTTCCAACAGAGCGTATTTCCACTGCCTTGTGACTTGGGAGTTTTTGCTATTGGACAATCAGTTTGCAGAAGTTTGTACTCAAAAACTTAAAAATATTTCAGTATTCTTGCTTACATGGTGATTTTTCTTCTAGCTAATCACTCGGGCTAACTGTAATGATCATGCTTTGCATATGCTGGCTCCTTCCTCTGTAACCAGTGTAAGCATACAATTGTTTTGGCCAGAAACAGACTATATTTCAGTGTGTCAGCATGAAGAGCCTTCTAGCAGGTGAATATGTGCTGGTGCATATGTGTGGGAAGATACTGCTAGCAATCGTTAGGGATGAGGAATTAGCCAGCAGTAGTTTGTGTGATGTAGTAAGTGGGAAGAATCAGCCTACTGAAGTATGAGAAAGGCAGTGGAAGGGGATCAGCCAGCAGTTGTCTACGTGCTGGAGGTTATGATAAGGTGGGTGGAAGAGAGACAAGAATAAGAATGGGGGAAGAACTAAAAAAAAAAAAAAAAAAAGGGTGGGGATGAAGAAAAGAAAAGGAAAAAAACCAAGGAATGAAAAAGAGCAGAAGTGGAGATACTACACGAACGGTCTGTAGCATCAGGCCATAGTCAAGAAAAGACAGAATAAGGTGGTCACCTAAATTTCTAGGAGATCGAGTGCAACTGGATGAAAACTGCAGGACAAAGTGTACTATTAGATGGCACTGAATAGTACACTTCAACAATGAAATCATACCTTTGTGTCAGAGCATGTGTTGAGTTGTGAGACTGTGTCTGAGATAAATGATGAAGAAGAGCCTACATTGATTTGGTGCAAACAGAACATTAGACATCAGGTAAAGAGTATTAACAGGAATAAATGACAAAATAAAAAAAAAAAAAAAAAAAAAAAAAAAGAAAAGACATTTTCCAATGCAAAATGTCACATCCTTCCAAGACATCCCTGCACAAGGAAAACACAGTGAAATACTCCAGTCTGTCACCATTTTGAACATTGACGTCTCCTCACTCATTTCCTATGTGAACACTGAATGCACAGTAAATACAAAGAGGCCCAGTTCACTCATCCAAGTGGACCAAATGACGATGAAGATGTGTGCTAAGTGTGTTTATTCGGGAAGCTGGAACAGAGTGGCTGTAAAATCACAGCCTAGCTTCCTGCATGTCATCTTTCTTGTCCAGGAAGGCAATCCCTTCACAACATAAATTACCAAGGGTTGGCCTCCCCCTGTGGGTGCTAATGGAGTGTAGGTGCAACTGTTTGAAGAACAGCTCTAACATAATGAAATAATGCAGGTGTTTGAATTGCTAAAGTACTCACAGAGGAGCCGCACCTGCCAAGAATAGGCAGAGGTACATGAACACATAATTTGTGGTTGCATGAACGGATACCTGGTAGAGACCCTTTTAATAATTTACCACTGAGTCTGTGCAACAAAGTGTCTTACACTGGGAGTAGCAACCAAGCATGAAACAGCAGAAGGAAATAACTGGCTGCTCAAGAAAGGGTAGTTGGCTGGGAAGAAAACTTTGCTTCTACCAGTTTGTTGCTGTGCACTCTTCACACATTGTGTGTAAGGGACATTGTCGGGCAGTTGTCCAGTTTTCAACAAATTCAGCTAATCTGTAATTTCAAAAGTGCCAATGTGACATTCACCATGAAATTCAGGAGCAGGAACTCAGCTTGCCAGAGCCATCTACCGCCCTAGTGTCTCTCTGCACTCACCAATATAGCCCAGGGAATCATACTTTGGTCTTACTGACAATAGGGGAGAGAGGCTGAATCTTTGTAGAGACTGTAAGAAAATACATAGATTTTATCCTCTAGGGTGTTTCTTCTCATTCAGCCCAGGCTATCGGTGAAAGAAGACTGTTTTTGTTGAATGATGGCCATTCAGTAGTTTATATGAAGTGAATCTGACAGTCTCAGATGAGTGTATAGAAATGGATGGGCACCACAAAGACTGCAGGTGTTACTTCTCAGAGGYAACTCCTGAAGGGATGTGGAACAGCAGCAACCTCTTCAAACATGAGCAGGGATGCCTGCAGGTCTGAGGTTCAGGGGGTAGCACGATCTGCCTTGTTGCTTGTGAGTATTTGCTTTATGCACAAATGGCTACTTAAATATTCAACTATGGGGTGTTATTCTGTCTTTTTGTTTTCATAAGCATTAAATACGTTTCTTCTCCCTCACCCCTGTTCATTTTCCTCTTGTGAAACAGCAGCGTGGTGAGGTTAGGTACATTTTGGCAATCCCAGTAGAATCAGTGCCCTCATTCATAAGCTGTGATTACTGTCCTGAGAAAATAAGACCAACTTATATTTGTGGACATAAAGATCTGGTAACAGCAACTGAAGCAAAGTTTAAGAAATGCATTTAGAAAAAAAAAGTGATAGAGGGTTTTTTATTTGGCTCTTGGCTTTGAAAGCAGTAGAATGAAATGGCTCCATTTGAAAACAAAAACTGCATAATGATGTTTCAATCTTAAAATAAATCTTACGTTAATAAGGACCACCAGAGTGTAGTTAGAGAGGCCAAAACACTCTAACCTCCATGGTTTAAAAAAAAAAAAAAAAAAAAAAAAAAATTAAAACAACAAGAGAATTTAAAGTTCTTTTTGGAAAGAAAAGAGAAGAAGGAGCAGGAGGAGGAGGGGGAGAAACAAAAGAGAAACTCTGTCTTTCAGTTCCAATAGTTCTTGATGTTTAAAATCTCTGAAGTTTTCTTATGTGTTATGAAAAGCTACAAATTTATCTTTTGCCATTTTCCCAAGGGAAGCTGACCCAAATCCACCAGCAGCAGTTGAAAAGGTTTTTCCAAGCTTTATCAAATGGCCCCAACAGAGACCAGCTTAAAATTAAAAGCTTCCCCTACCAGAGGGAATATATGTGACTTTAATAACTGAAATGTGTTTTTACTTTCTATTACAGGGGTCAAAAGGTTTCTAAACAAACCAAATTTATCAATTATTTAGAGCTGATTTCTTCTGAAGTGGTATTTCTAAGATATTATTTGGTGGATAAATTCAATGTTCTAAGGCCAGCAGCAGCATTTTATTCATGACAAATTTCTCCTAAACTGAATTTGCTGGGGCAACTTAATTTCCACTATCGTGTTTGCACTGTAGAAATATCAACTGAAGTGTTATAGGGCCTAACTAGTGGGCTTTTCAAAGAGAAATTCCATATAAGCATGCTTATTCAGCACCACCCTGCTTGCCATTTATTGCTTAAGAAATGAACTGGTACATTGTGTCTGCAGTAGAATTTCTTTAGCTGCTGAAATATCCTTAAAAACCACAAGGCACCTTTAAAGTAAGGAAACAATATCTTAAACTACATTGTCACCCTTGCAGCAAAAGAAAATAAGATAACTGTCAGAAGTTTTGTTAAAGACATTTTAAAGTGAAAGACCCATACATGCACACACATAGATGCACACATTTTCTTAGCTTTCTCTGAGAAGTGAACACTTTATTTAGGTTGTTGCGGAAGGGAATTAACAGTAAATTTAGAAAGAGACCATTCTTAATACCTAATAGGGTCCACTGACCGTGTAAATACTCTGTTTGTTATACATTAGCTAAACATACATTGGGTTTCTGCCTAAATTCTGCCATTTGGTGCAGGCAGAAGACGTTACGGAACAGTTCATAAATTCATGTGGAACCCTGTTAAATGAAACCAACCATCCAAGAGCTGACATTTTGCCATCTTTAAAATAGCTGCCTCTCTTGCAGTAAAACTTCAGGTTTATTTATGCAAGCAAATATGAAGCAGTAATGCAATCAAGGTGTTATGGAGGGTTTTTTTTTCTTTAGAGAAAGAATCTGACTATTAATAAACAAAAATGCCTTGAATAGGTTCTCCTTATTTACACCTGAAAAAAAATTTCGTCCTGAAAAATCCCATTAAGGAAGAGTGAAAGCATCATTTTGTGACCACTGAAAATGGTTCCTTTTTCTTAGCAATACATACTTTCAGAAGTATGAATTATTACTACAAATGAAGAACAAACAGGTGAAAGCTCTTCCTCTCTCTTCCGCCTCCCTTTGCCCCTGGGGCAAAAGAATTCTGCTCAAGCATAAGAGATTGGCAAAAAAGGATCAAAGTGAGCCAAATTTGATCAAGGCCTGGCTAATAAGTTGATGAGGAGCTTTTTACCTCCAGGGGACTGAGTCTGCTTCTGTTTCATCTCTGGCTCAGATTATTACTGAAGTTTTGAGATGGTTTGAGGAGGTTGTCAGATGAGGGCTTGAGGTTTGGTCTGGGGACTCTGTGCCCTGAAAAGGCCAGATTTAAACTTGAATTGAATGATACACTGAGATCGAGCATGCTTCTGAGTACAAGGTGATAGCAAGCTGATGAAACGGGTAACACGAGCTTTGGGCCATGGTCAGGCAGGAACTGGAAGGATATCATTGTGCCCTCAAAGTAGCCACATGTCTGTGTGACCTTCCCCTGCCCAAGGTTAGAAGGGAGTTGAATTAGAGTCATTTTTGGCCCATTGCTGACAGCGATCAAAGGCCGCGCTACGGTGGTTATTCAGCGGCTTGCTATGGAGCTGATGTGACCAAAATCACCATGCTACTGTCTTTCATGACTGCCAGATTTGTTTTCAAGCCTTGTTCTGCACTGGCTTAGCTTTGCTGGGGTCTGTGTCACCAGAGAAACAAAAGAAGGAAACAGCAGGTATGGCTATGAAAATGTAAATGCGATAATGAGGGAAGCCTGGCAGATTAGCATAAAACCTAAGGTTGCTGAAAGGAGCGTTCAAGGCTCTGGATGGTGGTACAACTTCAGATCACTCCCTGGATGTTTCAGACTCCTTTCTGGAGCATAGGGCGAGAGGAGTAATTTGCATTTGTTTTTTCAGGGTCATGAGTGCCTTAGGCATCGATGTCAGGATGAAAAAAACATTAAATTGTGTGCTGGGAGGGGCTCTAGGAAGTATTTGGAGGCTTTTTGAGAGGGGAAGATTTATAGTCATTTCCTTAACACTGTTTCTGATGTCCTAGATACTACCTTAGTCTTGCAACCTATGGTAAGGCCAGATGAGATCTGAAAAGCCTGAGTGATGGCATTGGCTCAGGAATGATTTGCAACATAGAAATGGGGAAATGAACTTGCTCAGTGTTTTCCTGCTTTGCTCCCACCCTGTGCAGCCAACAGACTGGGAGTTCTGTTCAGCACGTGGAGCTGCTTTGCATGTGTGCGGGGGACATCAACTCAGCTCGTATACATTTATGTGGTCATGACCCAGTGGTTTACCTTTTGCTTATGCTGTTCCTTATAGTTCCCAGCACTGTTAAAAGTAAGGAATTTATTTAAAAAAAAAGGAGAAAAAAAGAAAAAAAAAAAAGAAAGGAAAAGAAATAACCTAACCTCCCCCAAACTGAATAAGCAAAAGATTCCCTTATAGATACAAAATGGGGAAAAG